>OMKZ01053021.1:0-40307 GCA_900302535.1 Neoniphon sammara
AGCCTATGTTATACTGACATGGTGTTTATGGTAAAACTGCTTCCACAGTGATTTTCTTAGTCAAACTGTGCTAATTTTTCATTAAAATGGTGGTTATTGCCATCTTTAGATGTAGAAAACACTCTGAATCTGAAGTCCTGTCATCAGTAACCTGCTAGCTTGTTAGCACAGCACAGTGAGGATTATTTTACAAATCTACAGCTATATCAGAAGAAGTGAGAGCTAGCAAAGCTCTTCAATCTGATATGGAGCTTCAGCCAGCGATGGCGTCAGACATGGATTTTCTCAAATCAACACTTTTAGCAAGTGAGTTTTACAGGGTTGGGGGTGTTGTGCTAAAAAAAAATCCCACTTAGCTGCACGTGATATAACTAAAGTGAAAATTAGGGAAACATTGTTGATGTGATTTTGGGAGGCCAGTGTGGTGCTGATGGGATGCAAAAGTAATGCAAACTTGGGTGGACAAATGTATGGTTGGTGACATACGCCAACAGGGAGGGTGACGATTGCGTAGGTGGACGTGAACAGCATCCCTGCTCAGGGAGAAAAAGGTTTGGAGAGCTGTGCTTGAAAATGTGGGGGAAAGAATATGAGGAGTCTCTCCACCTCATCTTTTGTAATGAACTCAAATTAAGGCTGTGAAAGACTGCAGCAGATGATGTGAAAATTGATGTACAGATCCCTAATTACTGTATCACCAGAACCAGAATGATTGATTTATCATTCAGTCATCATATGTCTCCATTTAATTCCATAACGAGCCTGTTCAGACTCTCAATCAATTACTGCGGTGTTATCTTTTCAGGCCACCATTAAGTGTGTGCGTGTGTGTGTGCGTGTGCGTGTGCGCGTGCATTGTTAATGCATGTGCTACACAACTAATGCATGTGCTCTTGGAGGATAAAACGTATTATTTTGCACAGGATTGTCCAGGTTAGTAACAGAATGTGTGGGCATATGTGTTGCAGAATTTGGCTTAATTTCCTTTCATTCCTCGGATTCTTCAAGTGTAGCTCTCCCTGAATCTGCTGAAGAGGATTCCAGTGTGAAGAGGGAGGTTTTGTGAGAGCATCTTCTCTGTTTTTAGGTCCATGGTTAGGGCTGATATATTCCTTGGGGAAGTTGAGGGAGGTATGTTGGAAATCTGGGGAGGGAGGCGGGTGTCTGGATGTCATTCTTGCAGAAAATAAGGCATGTTTGCATGTATGAGTGTGTGAGTGTAGGAGACAAAAAGACTGCGGAGCAGAGAGGGTTTGACTGACAAGCATGTGGGTGGGTGATCAGTGTCTATCTCTCCGTTGCTCTGTGTATTCATGCATTATCCTTGTCATCGTTATTTCCTGCGTCTCTATGAAGGTGCACACGCATTCATTGCAATGAGTCCAACTCCTGAACTTGTCATTATATTTATGATAGGAATGGCTGAACAGGGCGTGAGGGCGAGAGACAGACGAATGAGGAATATATTAATGATGAATAAAAGATAGTGGGTTTTTAATATAGGGATTAACGATGACATCCTGGCGGTATTGGCATGACTTTGAAGCAGAGCCATTACATAAATAGGAAATTAGAGACCGAGGCCAAGGCTTGTGGCTGCAATGACACTTTGAAAAAATTGCAAGTTAAGCTGTTAACCATAGTAATAAAATATGGTTCATCTTTTCAGAGTAAAACAGGCAATATACTAATTTAAGTCTCAAAACTCAGTGAAAACACGACACTCAGACAAATGCAGAAAATCAACTCATACAAATCCCAACTACAGTATAAGGAGATTAAATTGAGCTCTTTTAGGTCAATTGGGGTCAGATGGGACGATGGGTGTAACTGCTGCACAAACTAATCAGACATAAAAAATCTCAACAGATGTTTAAGCGCTGGTTTGACCTCATTTTCTCATGTGGGCAGTAACACAATATCAAAGTATACTAAAAAATTAGTACATAGGTCAGGAACTGTTTGCTGCATGTACTGAAATGGATAGTATATTGCATGCTACAGGTTATTGTCATGCTCTCTGTTCAAGCATACTATTGCATTTCAGATATTGAAAGAGATTTCTCTCCTCTTAATAATGGTATGGTGGAGTATAAGTAGGATGAACAGTGTTGTGTAATACATTGTACCTTGGTATATGAATAACTTATACATATATCTATCATGCAACATTATACTGTGCTAGATGGATCACTATCTCACATTGATAGATTTAATTTCTATTTATTATTTGTTCATTTATTCATTTGGTGTAGCATTATCATTGCATTATCTGCATTATCATTTTAACTTATGAGTTAAAATGATAATGCACTCTTAAGCTGTCTTTACCTCTCTAGTGCCCTATAGGGGTGGTTGGAAAAAATTGATTCTCCTACGTATCGCAATTCTTTTTTTTCTTTTGTTTTTATGTTTCTTTTGTTTTAAGTATCGTGATAGAATATTGATGAGCAGGAACAGCTAAATGTAGCAGTTTACTTCAAAAAGTATATATTTTTTATTCATTCTATTGTGCATGTACATTTTATTTACCATTTTTATATGCAGTATAGCGATGATGCTGCTTAAATAAAATTCAACAAGCCTGACTAACGTGATGTGCATTGTTTTTGGAAATATGACTCATGATATACAATCTCTAGAAGTGCATGATTCAACTTTTTCCCATGGACGAGTGTTAAAAAAGCAAACAAAATCACAACAAAACGTAATATTGAATTGCAATACATGTAGAATTGCAGTACTTAAGAATGGTAATACATATCAAATCGGCACCCAAGTATCGTCATAGTATCAAATCAGGAGATAAGCATATCATCCCAGCCCTACTGCCTTAGTTATGAAATGCGCATGGATTTTTGTATTATGGTTTATATTGACTTTATTGTTGATTTTGACTTCTTTGTTAGTTTTATTTTAATTAGCATCAGGTAAAGCTTAAGTATGCTGATTATAAAAAAGAAGGCATTAAAAGTTTTTTTTATTTTTTATTTATTTATTTGGGGGGGGGGTAGTGCGGTGTTTACTTTTTAAGAGTTCTTTGCAGTTTCTCTTTGAATATAAAAACTAACAGTTTCTTTTTTATTTATTTAGTTAATTTTAATAACCTTGTTGTATGATGAGTGTGTTCAGTTCATAACAAGTGGCAGTAGCTGCTCATTAAATACCTGCTTTGCAAGGGCCTAAATGGCATAAATGAGATCCATCCAATCTTCCAGCAGGATCAAACTGCTTGGTAATTGCAAACTGGAATCCAAGCCACCTTGTAATTGGTTGGTTCGTGCGCGCGCGCGCGCGCGTGTGTGTGTGTGTGTGTGTGTGTGTGAGAGAGAGAGAGGCAATGGGGGT
Organism: Neoniphon sammara; assembly: GCA_900302535.1. Taxonomy (NCBI): domain Eukaryota; kingdom Metazoa; phylum Chordata; class Actinopteri; order Holocentriformes; family Holocentridae; genus Neoniphon; species Neoniphon sammara. Next base: position 3,349 of record OMKZ01053021.1, read on the forward strand.
GATGTGAAATTGTCTCATGCATGTTGTGTTGCTCTTCACTTTCTTAACTCACCTTTGAGCAGTAAACTTAATGTGCTTTGACTTTTTGCAAGTGGGCGACATGACTCTAAACAGAGATAGAACATACTGCACCATAGCCAGTTTCAGCTCTCAGCCTGGCCTTTTATCCATCAAATGTCACATCATGTGTCCTCTATCTTAATCCTTATTAGTGATGTCACAAGAACCAGCACTTTGGTACCAGGTCAATACCAGAATTTTGAAAACAATGCCAGTGACACCAACATTAGTGTTTTTAGTATCTGTAGTACTGACACAACTTGATCCCTCACTCTGTAACTCAGTGTTATTCTAATGAAGCCTATGTGTTTGAATACTTGAAACACAAAGTTTCTGTTTACTTGTTAATGGTTAAGTTTTTAGTATAATAAAGGAGTGCATGCTGAATGATACTTCTGTTTTCCCATGGCATCAATTGAGAATGGTCCAAACTATCAAAACTCTGGTGTCCTTACATCTCCATTCATTATCCACTAAGCTGTTGCAGGATCCGAGCGATTTGGAACAGAACTGGATGTTTCAGTTCCCTCCATGTGACCATCTACAGACACCGTGTCTGTTCAAGTATACAATGGTTCTTTGTCCATAAGCTGGATGCTTACGGTCTTATATAACCAACCTGCAGTGATTCTTGTCGGTTTGATGGTGCTACCAAGTGATCCCTGGCCCCAGACTCCTTGTGCACCAACATCAGAAGCCAGTTGCCTGCCATGGAAGGGCTGGAAATCAAACATCTCACTGAAATAACAGAATCTGCTTCCCTTTGGAGAGCATGACAAAACAGCAGCCAGATCGAGTACACCACACCCGTCAATCTCTCCAGAGCAATGAGCATCACCTCAGTATATCAAAAAAGAGCCATATGGTTTGTTTGTTTGTTTGTTTTTTTACATATATTTTTTGAGCAGCCAACAAAATAGGTGCTTATGGAAGCCCCTGAAAGGAAAGGAAAGGATCTTTTTTCTAAGCTCCATTTAAATGGTCTCTTCAGTGGTTAACCCGTTATAATGACTCAGTAACAGAGGAGAAAGGACATAGAGGCTTCTATTGCGATGTTCTACCCACCCAATTTTTTTTCCAACTGTGTATATCTCAGTATAATGACTGAAGGACAGGGGGGATAAAATTATGTTATCATGTTTCTTTTTTTTCTGTCAATTTTTATTGAATATATTGTTTTAAAGAACCTATTTTGACTTCTTGTCAACAGTTTTGATCGTATCTGTTCATCACAAATATCAGTTGCATAAGTGTGTACAGAATCTACTTTGATAACTTTGAAGTCGAGGTTTCAAAAATATTTCAAAAATGTGAACTGCTCTGTGAAACTTTAATGCTGCTACACATTGCTAATTCAAGGTCAAATTCCTGTGTACATTGTACCTTTGGCAAATAAAGGGATTCTGATTCTGATGAAAAATACTTTTACTCTATTATAATCAATTAAAATTGCCACATTAACACCAAATGGGTTTAATTAATACCAAAAGCGTTTAAAGTTTGACGAGGTTTTTGGGTCCATGTGTTGTTAATTCCCAAAGTGGCTAAGGTGACACTCGCTGTGTAGTTCAGGCCTGTCCTGAATGGAATAGCAAGCGCTCCCTCTGTTTCTAGTTTACATGTATGGAACGTGTCTCCTTGTGTGGTGCAACTTTCAGCCAATTGACCATTGACTTCCACCATAGTTGGGTTCTGCCCACCGAGCTGTCAGTCACAACCTTGTAGCGACTGTGGAGGCTTGCAGTTCTCAAAGTAATTTTCTTTGGCTCTTCTCACCTCTCTACCACTGGCAACATTATCCAGAACCCAAACCAGCACTTTCAGAACAAAACCCCCATCCAGCTCAGCTAACATCATTCCACAGGGTCAGAAATGCTTATGCTACCAATACACTTCCTATCCCACTTTCCCACAAAGATTCAGAAAAGACTCAAGGAATGGTAATACAAGTGTAATTCAGTATATTCAGTTTGATATGAATTATTTTTTCAACATTGTTTGTATCATGTATTATGTATCATGTATTATTTTAGCCATTACTATGATCTTAGGCTGGGTTGGACAAAGTTATATCATGTTTGATGTCATCTGATAGGATAAATCTCTTACTGTTTTAATGAAACCATGTTCATCCATGTATCTGTTTTAGATACAACAGATAGATTGATATTTGATTACTGAACAATCCAATAAAGAGGTAGCCCCTCAAATTGGCGCCTTATTGAAAGCACCAGCATCCTGGAGCACCCACTTCCAGGAGAATCTTCATCTAGTCCAGCACCCCTTTATTCAGGGGATTTCACTCATGTAGCCTGTCTAGAGGACATGCTCAACGCGCTGCTTTTGAGCCAAACAGAATTGACTGCAGCGCTTCTGTTCAGTAAGATTCGTCTGCCAGTTCCAAGCCTCGTCAACCCATCACTATTATTATCACTGACTGTGGAAACTTTATGCATATAAAGATGCCTGTTTCAATTAAAAAGACCCATACATACAGGAGATTACCAATAATTACCAATAGTCACAAACTTTCATTCGGTTATATCTGTTGTGTATTATGCTTTGCAAGAGACTGTCAGTGTTTGGTAGTACAGTTGGGAGAAAGGATCAACCAAGAAAAATGATGAATAAAGAGAATGCCTTTTTTCCCCTTCGTCTTTCAGAGCTTCTGTAGCTCTTTCTTATCTGAAAGGTCACAGGTCTGATCCTTACAATAGCCTTTTGTCCTGTCAAAATGTCCTTGAGCAAGACTCAGAACACCAACATGCTCTCTCAGTAGAAGTCACTGGGGATATGAGTGTCAACTAAATGATTAAAATCTTTTGAACCTGCCACATTAATGACAGAGTTTGATGGGATTGGAAGTGAGGAGTAATGGCTTTATTCACAGAAACACTTAGCTTCAGATGGCAATGGAAAGTGGGGGATGCTATATCAGTGGCAATCATTCTTGCACGTAGCACTGTGAAATGTCCTAGTTAATGTTAGATGGCTGGATGAGAGAGGATGAGCGAGGAGGACGGCAGATATGCTATGTAGAACTCTTTCCCTGTTTTATTTTCTGTATTTTTCATACTTGATGCTGTAGCTGAAGTGCAGAGCTTGGCACACAGGGGAGCAGCTGGGTTACTGTAAATCTTAGCAGCACTAGCAGCTACAAGAGCCACGGCCACATGGTTCACCCAACCCACAGCCACCCCAGGGGATCTTAAGTACAGTATCCCCCACACAATGACCTGATGTTCATCAAGATCAGTCTGATGGAAAGTGGTGTTCATCGTGTGCCATAGTTACACATCCTGAAAGCTAGTACAGATCTTGTGCTGGTGCGACTGTGATTATAGATGACAGTTAATGAGCACACAATCGAAGCACTGGTGCAGCAGCACTGTTTAACATGTTTAACATCGTTTAACCTAGGTATGTTAGAGCTGCAGAGCTTGTTTTTTTTTTTTTTTGCCTGGTCTGACCAACAGGTTAAGATTTTTTTACCCTGTTTTTCCACTGGTTCATGACACATGAAGGCTGTGTAATCAGATTGACAACATGACATTGGACAACCTGTCTAGGGGGCTGTGTCTGGAAGACGTGACTGGACCTGTCAGGCTGTGTCAGGCCACCAGCTGTGGGGGCCAGGCTGACATCCAGTGTGACACCACCCGTGGTGTTTTGTCATCTCTGCTCCCTGACCAGAGAAAGTAAGTGTGCCAGACAGGTATTTTCACAACACATGATCTTCAAAACTGCAACGTGGCCTGTAAGAAAGAGGTCCAGCAATTTGAGATTGAGACTGTGTAGTTAAGTCTTGTGTTTGACAAGGACAGGCCATTTACATGGTATGCCTCATTGACTCCAAGACGATGTTCACATCTCACTCAAGTTGCAACAGTACTGAAACCCATAGTGAACAAAAACAGGACGTCATTGTTTATCTCTCTTTAAACACACCAAAGAAGAAGAAACACTTGTGATTCCAAAGTTCCCTCAACAGAAATGTTTGTCTATTAGTACATGTTCATTTTTATTGGTGAAAGAAGATGCTTACTGTCTCATAAATTGTGCTGGACAGTGGACATTATGTGCTAAACTCAGAGTTTCTCTCACATTCATCTCCTGCTTAATAGGAAACTGGCTTTGTCTGAAAAGAGAGAGAACTGCGCCAAAGCACAAAGTGATAAACATGTTTGAACATCATGAGTCAGGTATTAGCCTTGAAAAGGAGCCTGCATAAATCACAATGTTCTCATAATCATTGTGGTACCTTTTCTGAACCTCTACTCTTCCATGCTTCTGTTTGACTGTGTTCGTGTTAGCTGTGGTGATTTATTAAGACTTGATTATGGCATTTAAATAATCTTTGCTCGGGGCGGCTTGTTGTGTGAAAACAACTGTGTTTGCTGATGGGTGTCTCTCCCTGTGTGTGATGTAAGTTCATTACTTAAAACTGAAATTAATGTGAACTAGAATCAGCTTGGAAATGAATAATGCCGCTTTCCACTGTGTTGTTTCCGACTGCTGCTTGTTCCCCGGGCACTTAAGGTCAGCCTGTAAATCCCTGCTTTCTCTTTGCCACACCAGGGGAAGAATAAGCCAGCCCATACCCAAATCCACCTCAAAGGCACTTCTTTTTTTCTCCTTTCTCTCAGCAGAGGAATTCTCTGTATAGTAAAGGAGGAGACTACTGACACATGTTGTCAGTTATCCAGGGGGCGTTTTTTTTTTTTCTTTTTCTTATTCATAATGCATTGTCAGTGTGCTTTTTTTTTTACTCATCCTAGTTTCAGAAAGAGAAGTGAGAAGATTAAACCTGATGAGAGACGCTCATCATCCACGCTTGTCACTGGCTTCATTCATAAGCATAATATCTTCAAATTCAGCCGTGGCCCAGGGATATGATCACTTCTGTTCTTCACAATCCCTGTCTTCATCGCTCTCTTTCTCTCTCTTACACCTTCTCTTTGGATTGTTGTTGTTGTTGTTGTTAAAGTAAGTTTCAAATCATTGCTTGTGTGTGTGTGTGTGTGTGTGTGTGTGTGTGTGTGTGTGTGTGTGTGTGTGTGAGCCCTAGTGCTGCTGGACAGAGTGCCATGGTAATCATATTTCTTTTGCTGTCATTGTGGTATCTGGGAGATACTGAGAGAAAATTCCACTGCCTTGCACACACACACACACACACACACACACACACACTATCCTCTACCATATCCCACTATCCTCAAGTGCTCATCCTTATTCAAGCCCTTTGAAATAGTTAGCCCAGTCAGTGATTCCTGAATCCGGCAGAAGCAGTTGCCAGCACATTAGTGATAGAGACAAATTCACATTGGAGAATGTTTTCTCAACAACAAAAGAAAAAGCACCTTAACTTTAGAATTTCAACCCATGAATATGAGATATGCATTCAATTACAGCAGCATTAGTACCCACATTTAAAAGCAGCATACGTTCTTGACATATTGAAATGTATTCACATTCTTGAGGTGGTTTTCATACATTAACATACATTAGTATGAACATTCTGCATAATATTCTGCCACGGGTGAAGGAGTAAGGGTCCTTATAGCCTTTTCCTGCTTTTTTACACATTGACCTCCCCTTGAGAGGGTCCACAGTTACCCTTCACAGCTGACCTTGGGTATTGGAATGCTTAGCTCATTAGTACAGTTTGAACATGAGGCTTCAATTTGTTGAGGCTGATATGTTCAGGCTTGCTCCACCTGCTGCTAACCCTCAGCACATGCGCATCATATTTTGCATGGAGCCACAGAATCTTACAGACATGTAGCGTTGCTAAGCTGTGACATTTTGGACATTTAGGAAAGTGCACTTGGCTATATATTACAGTGGTGTGGCAGTTCTTTGCACCTCATTGAGCAATCAGTAACTCAAAAAGCACATCTGCCCTGCCTGTTTCAGTATGTGCAGACACAGAACTTTCAGAAAGTGCTCAACCCCCTTGACTTTTTCTGCATTTTGTGGTGTTGTAGCTTTAATCTATAATGGATTAAATCAGCATTTTGATACTGATCTACAAACAATAAACCATAATGTTAAAGTGGATTTTTTTTTTTTTGGAATTACAAGCTGAAATGTTTGAGTCAAGTATTCCTGAACAATTATTACCCTGGTGTGGCTTTTAATTTGCACCCCCTGTACAGTGTCAATCAAAATTGATTTGAGTTAATCAAAATAGCTTTGAATGTCCTTGATGTGTCTCTACAACTTGATTGGAGTCTATCTATGGACAATTGCACTGACATGGGACCTGATTTAGAAAATAATATGTTGTATATTGTATTAATCTCCCCAGGTGTTATTCTGTATGTGGTCTCAAAGGTGATGTGGTGAGGCATATATCTGGGAAAGGGTCTAAAACATCTTACCTGCTGGGATTTTACAAGAGAACAGTAGGCTCCATCATTAGAAAAAAGAAAAAAAATGTGAAACTATCCGGAGTCTTTCTATGGCTAGCTATTTGATAAAACTAAGCAACTGGGAAAAGAGGACCTTGGTTGGAGAGGTGACCAAGAACCCAAACACCTGTGTGACAAAAATACAGAGTTCCTGGACTAAGATGAGAGATTTTGCTGAAAGGATAAGAGTCTGTGCAGCATTACATAAATCTGGGATCTATGCCAGTGTGACCAGAAGAAAGCCATCCCTGAATCAAAGGATGAATGGATGCAGCCAAAAACAGTCCGCGCTCTTTTGGAGAACTTGCTTCCAAGTGCCAAAGATCTTAGGTGGGGTGACAGTTTATGGTCTAACAGGACAATGAACCTGAGCATTCAGCCAAATCAAAATTGGAATGACTTCAGAACAGAAACGTCAAAGCCCAGACTTGAATCCCACTGGGAAATCTATGGAATAACTTGGAATATATGCAGCAGTTCACAGGCACTCCCCGTCCAACTTGATCGAGCTTGACAAAATCATTATGGGGGATTTTGTACAGTTTGTGGATGAAAAATCACAGTGTACCATTTTCAGTTCAGGCTGCAAGACGACAAAATATGGGAAAAGTCTAGAGAGCTGAATAAAGGCACTGAACCTTTTTTTCTTTTGCCAGTCTGTGTAAAAAATTTTTACTGGTTACAGGGGAAGAGAAAACGCTCAGATGAGCTTCTCTTGTACCTCAATCCTAACAGAATTGGTAGAAAGTGTGAGACTGGAGAAATGGAAAAGGGCTGTATCTCTCCTTAAGCTAAATGAAAACTTTGAGTGATGCGTCAATCACACAACTAGTCACAGTGACAGAGACAGTGAGACAGAGAGAGAGAGAGGCAGAGAGAGAGAGAGGCCTTGGGCTGTCCAAGAGCCAACAGAGCCAGCTGCCTGTAGGCCTGTCTCTCCACAACCTTGCCAAGGTCAAGCCTATTACTACTGAGTGACTTGAGTTTAAAATCCTGTAACAGAGTGGCTGTGGTGAGGCATAGCCAACGGAGTGAAATCTTCAAGAGTCCCCTTAAGATGAACATTTTCACCCTGTCTCCATACCAAATCTGAACATGGGAAACATGTTTTAATTTTAGCAGCGACATGAGGCCTCACTAAGTACACCCAGCCCTCCTCTCTGAATAGTGCACACACACGCACATACACACATGTATATATATTTTTAACGCCCTCCAGGGTCTCATGACAACGGCAGGTGCACGTAATTCCCTATTAAGGGCAACTGAATGACAGGTATAAAAGGAGAAAACTTAATTAATAGCAATGCATGACTTTTGGCAGCAGAATGTTTGGTATGTACCATGGGAGGTAATGAGGCACCAGGCAGACCTGTGGTGTACCTCTAACACTCAGGCGAGACTGACAGGTCTGCCCGAGGCTCAGGGGACTGTACCTGATACTGACAGACTAAACCTGAGCACAGGAGCGAAATGACCACTGCACCGTGCTGATTGCAGTGATGTATGCTGTCCTTGGCTCACAGCTGACATAAATGCTATTTAACAACTGTGACAGGGCTTCTGTCACATAGAGAAAATAGTCTCTCATGAACTGAATCTGGGCTTTTCATTTTGCCTTCATAATTTCCCAGTCAAGCATGATGCCTACTGCAAACATACCGCTGATTTAGGTGACAGCTGTGAAATTGCTGCATGGCTAAATACTAGGTTCCTCCACCGTCGCCATGTCCGTTTACTCTTGAGGAGATGTAGCCTAATGCAAAATGTCTGACCTCTGCATAATTAAGGCAAACTGGAGACACTCAGCAATGTTATTTGTGTCTGCACACACGCAAGTGAGCACGCCTCTTTAGAATATAATGAGATATGTGTTCCTTTGCCTCTGTGAAGTGCACGTCATGTGTTTCACTTGACAGAGGTTGAGGATTAGTTTGCAGTCACTGTCCATCGCATCACCGTGTGTGACAGTGTATTCTCCAGCAACCGATTGCTAATTCCCCCATCAGTTTGGGGCAAAGGATGCACTTGGGTGCCCTTGATTACCACCTGACCCATAAATCAAGCTTGCTTGTCACGCACAGTACTGAGTTGAATTAGAAATGATCATTATTTAAAGACGGGGATGCCGGCACCCCCAACATCACAAGGAGACTGTTCAATGGGAGCTGAAGTCCACACTTGCTTACTCATCAGGGCAATATAAACAAATGCATGTATGCATACACATATACACACATGCACATGCTAGCAATGTCATGATACCTGAATTTTGAAAAGGAGTGGAATTCCTTATTTTTAACCTTTGTATGAACATTGACAAGTAAACAGAAACTTTGTATTTAAAGTATATTGAGGTAGGAGCTCGAAACTGTAATGAATTGTATGAAATGTCCTGCTGTATTAATGAATACAATGGTATGAATATGTGCTCTCATTTTAATTTACAGTCCTGTAAGCATGACTGACAATTTACGTGTTTCAAGTATTTAAACACACAGGTTAAAGCTACATTTGAATATACACAATAACACTGAGTTACATCAAGTGCCAATACTACTGTCACTAAAACCAGTGGTTTTGGTATCGTTTTCACAATATTGGTATTGACTTGGTGCCTAAGTATCAATTTTTGTGATATCGCTAGCTCACACACATTCACACAAACTTGCAGAAGCTTTCCAACATAGAGCCTCGAGGCTTCTTGCTCTATGTTTCAAGTACTAAAGCAGTAACGACAAATGGATGTCACTGATTTTAACAGGCAAAAAGCATCACCTTGTTTCTGAATGAGCCATTGTCACCAACAACTTTTCATATGAGCAGTGTTGGGGAGGTTACTTTCAAAATGTAATTTATTTCTCATTAAAAATAGTGTCATCGTGTAACATCTCTTTCTGTACATAGTAACTCGTTATGTTACTCTTCATATTAGTTAAATATTACTTTCTCTATTGGCGCAGTAGTTGACAATCCAAGAAGTGGTAGGCCATTGAAAAATAACAAATACAGACACAAAATAATGTCTGTTAAACCTCTTTATCTTTAAGTGACAAAGCAATCTCTTTGCAACACCGTAGGACTTAGCAAGTCCATGTAAAGAGGACCATCACTTCAGGCAAAAGACCTTGCAGTCAGCGCGTCAACAACATAATGAACGGGCTGCAGCACTTAAAATCCATGCGAGAATTCCAATGTTTTTGGACTTGAGTACTGAAATAATTAACAGAAAATAATCTCACAGTAGCCTAAATTAAAGCAATAGTTCGGGATTTATGTGCATTTGCTGCTTCGAAAATATGGGAACTACTTTCTTAAAGAAATAGTCCCCCCACTCTGGATGCAAGGGGGCTGGAATCAGCATTAGTAGTGATTCAGTGACAAACGTGTGTTGTTCAGTTGTGGGTCACTGCTCAAAATTGTGTTGTTTTCAGGTCAGTAACCAATTCACGAGGAACACGAGGAGGAACACGCTCCCGGTAAAGAGTGCATTCTCGCAACAGGGAGGGAGTTGACGGGTCAAACTTGGAGGATCTATTACACTTGCGTAGGGCAGCAAATACCATATGTGTAAAATTCCAATTTATCACTTTAAGGAAGAATAACTGTGTCACTTTCTAATCCTCGCAGTCACAAGTTCTGAAATATCGGTGGCATCTCATTAAGAAAAACTTTTTGTAAGTAATGTAAATTACTTACAACAGTAACTGTAATACAGTATTACTCCATTTTAAACAGTAATTTTTTAAACTATTCTGTTACTCTGGTAAATAATCATGTAATGTAATACACTATGTAACTTGTAACACTGGAAATGGGCTTATCTTTGAATCATATTATGTGGATTCTGTCTTTGTTTCTATTATTGGATGACCAATACAGTATGCTGTGTATCTGTTGCCAGTGGCTAAAGTAGTCCTCTTTGTTTTTCTTGTGTGTGTGTGTGCGGGTGTGTGTGTGTGTGTTCTGTCTGCAGGGAACATCTTTGTGGTAAGCCTTGCAGTGGCAGACCTCGTGGTGGCCATCTACCCCTACCCTCTGGTCCTCACCTCCATCTTCCACAATGGGTGGAACCTGGGTTACATGCACTGCCAGATCAGCGGCTTCCTCATGGGCGTCAGCGTCATCGGCTCCATCTTCAACATCACCGGTATCGCCATCAACCGCTACTGCTACATCTGCCACAGCCTCAAGTACGATAAGCTGTATAGTGACAAAAACTCTGTGTGTTATGTACTGTTAATCTGGGCGCTGACAGTGGTGGCCATTGTGCCCAACCTGTTTGTGGGTTCACTGCAGTATGACCCTCGAGTGTATTCCTGCACCTTTGAGCAGTCTGCGAGCTCTGCATACACCATCGCAGTGGTTTTCTTTCACTTCATTTTGCCCATCATGATTGTCACCTACTGCTACCTGCGCATCTGGATTCTGGTCATACAGGTGAGGAGACGCGTCAAGCCAGACAATCGGCCCAAGCTGACACCGCACGACGTGAGGAACTTTGTCACTATGTTTGTGGTGTTTGTGCTCTTTGCTGTGTGCTGGGCACCTCTCAACTTCATCGGTCTGGCCGTGGCAATCAACCCAGAGGCAGCGGTGCCGCTCATTCCAGAGTGGCTATTTGTGGCCAGCTACTTCATGGCCTATTTCAACAGCTGCCTTAATGCCATTGTGTATGGTGTGCTGAACCAGAACTTTAGGCGCGAGTATAAGCGCATTGTAGTGTCGGTGTGCACAGCACGCATATTTTTCCAGGACAGTTCCAACGATGCAGGTGAGAGGCTTAAGAGTAAGCCTTCACCACTCATGACCAACAATAACCAGGTCAAAGTGGATTCCGTCTGAAATAAAATGCAGTGGAACTGTGTGGCTGGACATGAAAGGATATGCTGTTACGAGTAAAAAACTACTAATGTGCTGACAGAGAGGTACCAAATAGAATACAAAACAGCTCATATTCTCTGAACTATCCACAGACTTTCTTTAGGTGCTATTTCACCTCTGTACAATCACAGTAAAACGGGGGTGCATATATCTTTGTCTTTTATGAGGCACTTTTGTTTGTTTCTGCAGTACCTATAGTACAGTAAATATATGATGTCCTTTTTGTTTTCATGTTTACAGTGATGATATAAATAAATTCATGTATCATGCATTATATAAGTATTTATTTTGTATGAAATACTATGTAGATATATAGCAAGATATATCAGGTTTGTTTAAACCACAGTTATGGTTCAATGATGAAAAAAAAGAGGCCATAAGAAAAAACAAAACTTAGTAATATAAAAAGGTTCTCATTGAATTACCTGAATTTAGTAACCTCATATTTGTGACACTGTAACACTCACTGAGTGCAAGCAATGTGGGTTGCTACTGTTTATTGATAATCTGCAAAAACATTATTTTAGTAAGAATGATCTCTCTCTCTCTCTCTCTCTCTCTCTCTCTCTCTCTCTCTTTGCAGACCATGTGAGCTCATTGTACTGTATGCATGGATATATGAGGAACTGTTCATATGCAAAATAAAATCTGATATTGATGGAGGATCTATTATAGTCTTCTGTCCACTTTATGCACCAAAACAGTTCCAGATTTTTTTTTTTTGTATATTGAATGGCAGTCCTTGCTTTTCTCCCACCCACAAAATATACTATGATCACCTGTTTTGCCAGTCCATTTCTCTATCTCTTCACACCATTAATTTTTGTCCTTTGGCTGGGCGTCCAGATGTCTGCATTTGCCAAGACTCAGGATCAGCCATGGCAGCTCTGCTACAAATCTGCCTGGGTAATGTGATTTCACCCAAAGTGGAACACAATTGTCTCTAGCTGTAAACCTTGCTCGAAACAACCAGTGAATATGCTTCTGGTTCTGTTTGCTCCTCAAGCATCTTGTTTGTGTATCCACCCGCCAATTTGTGTGTTCGTGCCATGCTGTATCCATCAGAGGCAGTATGCAAATACATTTCAAGGTAAAAAAAAAAGAAAAAAAAAAGGGTTTTGTATGCATGACTGTCCTTGTTAATCTGAAGGACTCAGCAGTCTATTGATGGACCATATAGCTTTTGCATGTGTGTTGCATAGCGTGCGTGGGCAACCTCATTAGTGGAACACAGACAAAGGCATCATAATGCATCACAAAGGGGAGAGGCTGAACTTTGCATTTGACATGTACTTGGCTTACGTAACAGCCTCTGACCATCATCTAAGCAAGAGCAGAACGAGTCAGCTTCCCGCATAGTCCCTGCCCCCTTCTCTATCCGTTTAATCCGAAGAGCTGTGTGTGTGGTGGGGAAGGAATGAATGGGTTGGGGATGAGCAAATATAAAAATCCCAGGGATTTACACTGCCTTCAAACAGAATTATACAGCAATCTGGGCCCAAATACTTTTATAACCCACACTGGCACCAGGATGTACAACATGGAGCAGACAAGTTAGGTGTTACAAGGCATGTAGTGCTGATTTAGACCCATGTTCCAGTGCTGATTCAATCCCAAGAAAAGAAAATAGAATGTGTCCTTCAAGCTGACAAGGCTATAGATCAAGGTTTCAGCAGAGCTTATCCTCTGAGAAGCAAAACACAGCATGCAATCTTCTGCAATTTCTGTGCAGACTTTTTCAACAAAACTCTTGATTACTTGAAGAATTTGGAAGTGGAAGAATGTGTCTTTGTATTGCTTGCAATTATTTTATTAAATAAAATATGTATTCAAATATGCCTATTCACTTAACTCTGGTATGCCTTGTATGTGAAAACAAATGAACTGATCATTTCAAATTTTACATGCATTGGCTCGATGTTTGAGTAGAGGTCTATCTTGAACTGATCTGTAGTATAGAGGGTTAGGGCATCTTCTTGATGCCCTAACTCACATTTGGGGTCAGTATTTTATGTTCCCATGATAGGGGTCAAAACCTATGTCACTCATATTTAAAGCTGCTGTAGCTAACTTTGTAGAGTGAGTTGAATGCTGTCAGAAATTTAAACTCAAACAGTTTAAATAACACCCACCTGAGATTCAGTGCCTCCTCCAAGTGCTTCCTACGTGCACATTCGTGCATGTGCCTCCGATGCTGATGTGATGGGGGATTAAGAACTGGCGAGCCAGCTTCTAGGGTTGGGTAGTGGTCATATCTGAACCGATACCAGTACCGGTGCCTGGAATTCGGTACCGGTACCCAACAGTACCTTTTTTCAGTACTTTATTCTTTATAAGAACAAAAATGTTATTTCAGTTGCAAAAAATTAGTCCCAACTTCTCAATTTCAACATTATTTACTTAGAACATTTTGTTGTAACACACCACACAATGTAAAATCCCTCCCTTCCTCCCTCTCCCCTTCCAAACCCTACAGCCTCCAGCCTGTCACAGTCACCAGGGCACAGCGGGAGAGCGCTGTCCTGTGTGTCTCGGAGGAAGCTTTGCATTTTGCATCACAAATATTGCAGCAAGCATTGTCAAGTGTGGAAAAGTGTAACCACAGTTGCGACTGTTTTCGGCTCACCATCATCCCAACTGTGTTGGACTTCAACCAGCTGTAGGTTTAGGGCAGGGGTAATGTAGTCTCACTCTCTCTCTTTCTTTCTAATCTATTCTCTTTCATCCAGATGCACACTTGAAAGAGAGAGAGAGAGAGAGCAAGAGAGGGCGAGTGTATGGGTCAGTAAATGCAAGTGTCTGTCAGAGGCCGGAGTGTGTGTGCGTGTGCCCACACGCATGTGTGTCGGTGTTGCGTCAGTTATATGGGTTAATGGGAAACCCTGGGTAAAATAGGAGGGATTTTTCAAAAGGCTCATAAGGACTTTTATCAATATTTATTTGAAGTCACAACACACTCTGAAGGTACTGAAGGTACCTTCAGAGTGTGCTCTCAGGGTACTTGAGTGTGCTCTCAAGGTACTTGACGTGATTGGTTGTTTAGATTCGGACCAGACAGATTTTAACAAATGAGATTACAGCCGCAGGAGTTGCTTGTTCCAGTTGACCATGAGCTAGCTGGTCTATCTGGCTTCACTTCACCAAATATATTGTTAAGACATAAGTCAATGCAGCTCTTCTTATTTGGGTGTCCATTTCTTTCAAAGAGAGGTACTCTACAGGTGACTCAGTGCAAGCATTTTTGTGCGCCCCAGAGCTGTAGAGGCCTGGTAAGTTTAAAAAAAAACCACTGTGCTCAATGGGCTGAGAAAGAGACAGCAGAGAGGGTCATGATGATCTCACCTACAGTCTAGTTACAGTATAAAATGACAAAGCTATGTGTTGAGAAGAGCAGAGAAACATTCAGCAGCCTTTTTTTTTTGTACGAACCATGATATCAAGCTCATTTGTGTCCCAAAATAGAACAAAATCATACGTAAGCATCTGCAGTGTAGCAGTAGTTTAACTAAATATCAGCAAGCATCCAGTTAATTATCCCTGCAGTTTGTGAGTTGATTCTGAAAAAGCTTCACTTTGAACTCACAGAGTATGCTTTATATACAGTATAACGTATTCGCTCCAGAACAAAGGTATTCGATTGTGCGTATGCAGGTTTTCTTTCCAAACAAACCAGGTCATTTCACCAATTAGCACAGCTTCAGCCAGAGGTGGGCGGAACTAATCAGTGAAATCAGCTGCTGTAGTCTTTTGTTGGAATGCAAACCTACACCACCTCAACCCTAAGGTCTAAGGTCGAGCTTCTCTGGGACAAAAACCTTTTTGAATAATAGGTTTGTCAATACTCACGTTGTTTCTCATGAATTAAAAGGACATGCACTTCTGATATTTTTTTAAAGCAGCTACAAGGACTTTTTAACTGGTTATGAAACAGTCTCAATTAGCTCTGGTGCCTCTATATGACCTACACAAGCAAACGAGACCATCAGTGAAAATATTGACTATTTCTGATATTCTAAATAGTTATTCTAAATGTCTGCACCGGGTCGGATTCCACACAAAATCAGATAAAACGATTTACGGCACACAGACCGGGAGAGCCTATGTTTACATTACATGTAGTATTGTAGCATGAGGGAGTACAAAGATGTTACTAGGATGAGGGGAGGACATTTCCCTTCATTTGATTATGTTAAAAGTAAAATTAGACTTGTTTACGGCTTGGGACTCATTAAAAAAAAGATGAGAGAAAAAGTGAGCAAGCTGAGAGTAAAAGAGAGAAACAAAAAGAGAGAGAGAGAGAGGTGGTCGAGTGAGCTGGAGAGAGAATGCAGAGAGCAAGAGGTGGTGGCAAGAAGCAAGCAGTTGAATCAGATTAATAAAAGGTTATTTTCTGATTGTTTTACAGCGGTTACATTCGAAAGCACAAACAAACACGTCCACACTGCCGCACAACCCTGCAGGAAGGTGCTGCAGTGCCTGATGCGTTGGGGAAGGAAAGCCTTACATGTAACCTAGATGTGTGGACGGTATTAAAACAAAGTATACTTTGTTTCACCGTCTTCTTATTACAATTTTGAATCTAACATATAGCCACAAATAGATACATTACATCATCACTATGCATCCTGCAAACAACTGTTTAAAAAAGAAAAATAGTACTGAAAATAAGTTGAGTCTTTCTTTCACTCACTTCCAAAACAAATGCACGCGCTAGCAAAGATCTTTACGACAGGAGGCAATAATTCTCATGGGAAATCCAGTCTTCATTCCCCGGAAACACTACCACTTTTGTCCACAGGGGCCACTAAAATCAACACAAAATGAAAGTTCCTTGTAGCTGCTTAAAGGATATGCTCCACCATTATACATAGATCTGCACACTGCGTCCAGATAGCTGGTCTAAATGGGTTTGGGCTGGCGTTGAAATAACATTATTGTCTGGATTCACCCTAAGGAAAAAGTTCAGTGTGAATGTTCTTCAGACCAATCATGTAATTGTCCTTCGCCTCAGTTGGCTTTCCTATGAGATGATTGGACATCCTGCTGGAAATGCAACGTTCATTCAAACAGAAGGCATTCAGACAGACAACAAAGCATATGGCTTTATACTTCCATTTTACATCCACCAATCTTTTTATTTTAAATGATAGCTCTGCAAATCTTTCAGCATGAGAGAGTGAATCACCGGTAAAAGGTATCAACAGTTTGTCTTCTTGAAAGACTACAAGAGACACATTTTCACTGATTTTTTTTATACATCGGTTTTATACACCACCAAGAGCAGCAGCCTCCCTCTCCATTTTGTTCTCTCTCTTTCTCTTTCTCTCCTGTTTTTTTAAGCGGTTTTTGTCTTGCTTTCTCCAGCTCCCACCTTCCATCTTAATGTAAGTAGTTTTCACACACCTCTCTCCACATTTCCAAGTAGAGCATGTCATCTTTGGGTTCTGCCTGACTACACAAGATATTGACCTCCTCAGAGCAGAGGGAGAAAGAGGTGAGGTAGACAGAGAGATAGACTGATAGAAAGTAAGAGAGATAAAGAGAATAACATTGTAAGATGAGGATGCTCCATTATTACATCATTAAAAAATCAAAACCACATTGGGGTCAGTATGATGTATGATATACTTAAATGCAAGAAGAATCAAATAACTAAGATGAAATGGATCAACCTCTATTCGTTTTTGTCACCATTACAAGAAAAAACAAGCTTTGTGCACCGCCTACAGCATTTCTTCTTATTTGCATCATAATGGGGTTGAGTGTTTTCAGCCAGCTCTCTCTTTGCAACATTTCTTCTCAGCTACACAGAAGCACAAGAGGTGATAGTGTTAACTGCATGCTCCAAAACATGCTACCGTGCTGCATACCTGATAATTTCACCAGCACTTGCAGGCAATAATAGCATCGGTATTGAGGGTAAAAAAATAAGACAACTTTGCATGCTTTGCACACTCACCTCACTAACTCATTTTGTGGTAAACTCAAAATGGACACATTTAGGGAAGGCAAACAATTTACTACAGAGATTGCTGTTTTATTCTCAGTTTAAAACTCATCAACATTTTAAAAGGGCTGAGTTTTCATTAGCTAGAAAAAAATTGGTGATTGGCACTGGTTAGTTCAGAAAAGAATTTGCTTTTCATTTAGAGCCATAGCACTCGTTGCTTCAATGCTTATTGTGATTTTGAGACATTTTAAAATACATAACTAACAACAATGCTGCTCATGAGTGGAAGGGCACTCCTCCACTACGCTCTATGGATCTATTAATGGTCAAAATAAGTAACACAATATATATATGATAATTTAACATGGAATATATGCTGCCATACATAAGACATAAAAGACTTTTGTGTGTGAGTGTGCATGTGCTTGTGTGTGAGGGAGAGAGTTTGTGAGTCAAGTCATTAAAGGACATATCCTTGAGCTGATGAGGTTGAGGAGGACGTGAGAGGAGGAAACAGCTATGGATAAGTAGCAGTGCATGACACATTCCCCACACACGGTGCCACACACACACACACACACACACACACACACATATAGGTCATAGGAGAGGTATGAAACATGGCTTGAATGCCTTGCAGCGACTGAATGATATCTCACTGGCAGTGCAGCGGGATGTTACAGGTACCATGACTCTCACATGCAGTAGAGCAATATATCCTGGTCACGGTCCATTGCAGCCATTTCTCCACACAGCTTCCATTTCTAGCACAGCAGAACTGAACACACACGGGCAGTTTTTACCATAATATTTTTTGTACATGAAATACAATTTCAACAAGAAGGCACTCAGTAGAGCTCAGACCTCCAAGAGTGCATCTGGAAGTTAAGGCCCTGTTTGTGCTAAGCCAGTTGGTCGGAGCTACCGTGACCAACCTCCCCTCCAGGTTTCATAACGGTAGATGCGTTTGGAAACTATGGCCCTTTTTGTGCTAAGCCTTGCTCCCTTTAGGCAATGTTGTTGTCATAGGACACGGCCTTTTCAGCCAATCGGCTTGGAATGTTGGTTAGTGGCGCCTTATCCCATGAGCAGCCTTCCCACCAAGTTTCATGGTGTTACGTGGATGCATTTGGAAACTACAACACTGTTTGTGTGAAGTGTTGCACATCGCCAACAGGAGCTGGTTAAATAAAGGTTGTAATAATTGGATTATCACAATAAAGAGAGACTATAAAGATTTTAATTAAACATGATAATCTCATCTCATCCAAGTAAAAGAATGGACACAGCGGTCTAACTGGACACTGGCAGCCTCTCTTGTATTGTCTCACCTAATATTGGGTAATTTCTCACAACCATTTTTTTCCTCATATGTGCAGTGCCCACATTGATTAAAAAAGATCTGCCAAGGAGCTGCCAGTTTAAATATTGCACTTTTACACCAGTACAATGGTTTGGCTTTACAACACTTTATGCAGAATAAGTTATTTGGAATAATTTTATAGTCTTTTTTTTTTTTTTTTTTTGGTCTTAAGAAAGAACCGGGACCTGGCAACCTCTGTAGAACATCCATGCCAGTTAACTTGTTATATGTCATACTGACATACACACTTCACCAGGGGTTCAACTGACATGAAGATGAGCAGATAATGACAAAATGTAAATTTTTGAGGGAACGATTGCTTAACTATCCCACATAAATGTACAGTGGGTAGAATTAGCAATAGCAATTCCTTGACATGCATCATAAGTGTGGGTGCTGCAGTCCTCGGCATCATCAGTGTGCGTATTGCAAAGTTGAGGAGGAGAAACTGATGGTCAGAAGTGACCTACCAGCAAGTGAGCCAATATGAAAGAGGCTGCCAGTGTCAGTGCCTACATTCAGAGGAGACATACTTATGTGGAATACGAGGAAACTGAAGATTTCACATATCAGTTTAATATATGTGTAGGTTTTGTTGTAAAATACAGTACATGTACCATAATATGTAGTATATACAGTGTCTCTACACAGGCTACAAAAGCATTTATAGCTTTCAGACATGTGAATGAAATCACACAGGTGGCTCTGGGAGGAAAAAGGTCCAAAACATATCAGCTTCATTCAAGGGCTCATTCTTCTATACAGTGAAGAGCATTGTTCCTGTACTTCAGTTCAACTGATTTTGAATGATGTGACTTCTGATTTTTACTGAGTTGCCTTTTAAAAGCTTGTAGCATCTGTTGTCATTTTTGCTTCAATTCAGTGGTGTACTTTACACTCACTGAGTGGGCTTTCACACCTATAGCGATGCTATTTCTGTATAAATTTGCATTATAAAAATATCACAGTCTATAACATAAATGTGCCAATCTGTTCTGCTGAACAGGTCTTAAAAGAGCCTGATTCCATAAGATGTGTTTTAAAAGTCAAACACAAAGCACACTGCACAGGGTGGACAATGTGCTCTACCAAAAAATGCTGGGCACTACAGATGCTAACCCTGTTGTTTTTGTTAAGGTGAATCTCCCCCACTACTCAGGCAAAAAATAAATAAATAAATAAATAGATATTGATCAGCCAGATGGTGGCGCAATAGTAGCCAACATTACATTTGGCCAGTAAGGCCTATCAATTTAGCAATAGCAATAGCAATCAATTTTTCCATGCTCAGGTTCCTTGGCTATCCATTGCATACCAGTTTCCACTGCATACCATCAAAGTTTTGCATAGAGAATATTATATCCACTGTTAACCCCTTATTCAGATGAAAAGCTTAATAGAATAAGTACGAATCCCATTTGGGCTGTTCAGACTGTATCTCTATGTGCAGGCCTGCAGCCTCCCTCAATAAATTTCACCTCACAGAGGAGAAATATCCCATTGCAGTGGGCTGTACTGACATTATGCTCCGACAGCTGAGGCAACAACATTCCAAGCCTCATCTCATCAGAAACAATTCTGATGGAATGGCTGACTGTATTGTTATTTATTTTTGTGACAGTTTAAAGCAGACCCAAAAGGCAAATGATAATCCAGAAGTAGATAAAATCATCATCCTACAATGAATGTTGCATTTTTCATATTTCTATCAGTGCACCACAGCAGTAGAGACACTGGTGGGTTGATGACTGAATATGTATGTGCTATTATGGTGAAATAATGCAAATATGACCATCTACAGAATTCTGTCATTATATTTCTGTATTCCTGTGAAACCTACGGGCTACACACAGAGAAAATTGCCTAGACCCCAACATTATTGCTGCAGGTCTGAGAGCTGCAGGCCTAGCTCAGCTCCACTGCCAGTGTGTTCAGCATGGCTGCCAAAAGGAAGTGGGTTACACGTCTGTTCAGCTTCTGTTCTGAACAGAGCTCTAGACTTTGTCTGATATCCCGAGTTTGGAAAATCAAAATATTTGGCTGTGGCGCACAATGAAGCTGACAGCATCATGCAGCTCAATTCCTTGTTTGATGCTGGAACAACAACAATTTCAGATGAATATTCAGGATGGACCCCAAAATGTGACCGACCACTGTGCTTTGGTTTCACTTCATGGCATCACCATCAGGCCAACCCTGTAATGGCTAAACATTTTTTTTCTCTTTCTCTTATAAAATTGACAGCTTAAGCTTTAATATTTATAAGTGCTTGGCCCTGACGCATAAATTAAGTTGATGAAGAAGATACACAAACATGAAGGGGAAGGCACAATTTATAAATGCGTCATGTTGGGGCATCAGATTTGCCCAATCAGCCAAAATGTGGCGCTATAAGGTACAACTTTAATAGTTGCTAATAGTTGCCAGTAAGAAAGAAAAGAAAACCAGTAACACAGAAAAAAAAAACTGTTTTTACTCAGATTTTGTAATTCAACACAAATCCTTTGTACATACTAGTTTTTACATCAGAAATTTATGCAAAATGTTTTTTTTGTTTTTTGTTTTTTGAATGTGTTAGCTTCATTTGTTTTTCCACTTTGTTTTGCAAAGTGTAACTAGTCTCCACAACATTTTTCACACAGCACATTTGCACATCACACTGTATATTATGGTTATCTCACAGATTTTTGATACTGCTAACCATCTGGCTGTGAATCACAAATGAATTTGAAAGCAAAAACATGCAAACAGAAGGTGGGCCAATTACTAAATGGTTGATGCTAGAGCAGTTAAAGGACCATACCAGCAATTTAACACGACCTAATATCTACAAAATGCACATACTTTAAGTTTCTGCTAATATTTACTTGAACCAAGTAGTCATATTTTAGAACTCCGATATCATTTTTCCTCCCTTTTATTGGAGTCCATTCATTTATGATATGAAAATTAACTATCCTGGTTGAATCCCTGTGTGAAACTTTACTTGTGTTTCCCATATGTTGATTGTTGATGCATTGAATTTACACTACTTTGTTAATGTGGTGAAATGAGTCTCTGACCATCTCGGATGGTGGCTTGAGTGGATGGATATTCAGGGGATTTAGCAACTGAATGGATCTTATGTGTTTTTGAACTATCTGATCACAAGCTGATCACCTATCAGGCAGGTTAATACCAGATGCAAAAGGAGTACCACTGGAAAAGCTCAAAAACCAATCAGTGATTTGATAGCAAAAATGATTGGCCTTTATAGGAACATGGACACTGATATTTGTGTTCACAACAATCTAATAACTGTATTAAGGAAATAAAACACTATGCTGTAAAACTTCATATTAACACTACCGAAAGTGTCTGTGTTCCTATTTCTAAAATACAATATATATACAGGGGCAAGAGAAGGCATAGCCATTAACTGATTATGCAACACAGTGCAGGCACAGTGTGAAAACTGCTTGAGTAAGGAAAACACTAAAAGGAACAAAACAGTTTGATAAACAGCAGGAAGTGTAAGGTATTTAAAAAGCAGATTTCCTCAGTCATTGTGAATTTAGTGGAAGGAATTGGTGGAATGCACTTCTGCTTACACACACACACACACACACACACACACACGTGCGCGCGCACACACTCACACACATATTCATCTCACATTTCCTTTTGTATCTTGCATTGATATAAAATAGCAGAAAATCAGTATGGATATGACTTCCTTGCTGTCAAATCATGAGCTCATTCGTTTTTCTAGATGCATGGCACCTGTAAATGTAAACAGATGAACAGTTGAATCAGATGAATAAAAGGGTATTTTGTGATTGTTTCACAGCAGTTACATTCTAAAGCACAAACAGACACGTCCACACCTCCACACAACCCTGCAGGAAGGTGCCATTGCTGGATATGGTGGTGAATGCAGCCTTACACATAACCGTGGTGTATGAACGGTACTAAAACAAGGTTTACTTTGTTTCACCATCGTCATATTACAATTTTACATAGCCACAAATAGATACATTACCTCATCGCTATGCATCCTGCAAACAGCTGTGTTTAAAAAAGGAAAATAGTATTGAAAATAAGTTGTCTTTCTTTCACTCGCTTAGGATTACTGTATATTATGTTTGTGATGTAATTATTGTGAAGTTATTTATTTATTTATTTATTTATTTATTTATTTATTTATTTATTTATTTGTCCATTTATGAGCAAATTTGACAAAGTAAATGAGATCAACTCAGTGTCTTTATTAGTGGGTTTTTTTCACATATACTGCCCATCTTTTGAGAGTAACCAAAGAAGAATCTGTTGTATTTTTAGACTGCCTATTGGTGGACAGGTTGTTATACCAGGTCTCTAATTAAAATAAATAAATAAATAAATAAATAAATAAATAAATAAATAAATAAATAAATAAATAATGCAGAATGAGCTTTTTATAGATTAAAAAAAGTCTATTTTTGAAATGGAAACAGAAATAGATGTTAATATGAGCATTCCATTGGATTTGTGAACTATCTATTAAATGCTGAATGTACAGAAAAGTGACTGAATGGAGTTATTATGTAAAATTAGTCATAAAAGAAAGGAAAAAGTCAAAGTTCAGAAATTCACACAGTCTATTCACTGAGAAATCACTCACTCCTAATGATGGTTTAGAAGCACATGTGTGATCAATTAATTAGACATTATGAGTGTAATGGCCGTGTATTATGACACAAGCATCTTTGGCAATGTTGGAGGAGCCTTCCAACTAATGCAAGAATGAGAAGAGAGATGGTGCTAATATATGAGTTCCCAGCTCTCAGCTCCCCTCCACCTATAGCTCTCTCACACACACTGATGTGCGTCTTCACCTCACGCTTGCAGTCTCACTATTTGTTTTTTCCCTCTTTCAAGGTCTGGAGAACTGGCCAACTTAATGACTTCACTGGTGATCTCAGCTCTTCAGCTGTGTGTTGTTTTGTGCAGCTCTTGATTACTCACCCCTTCCTCCAATCCAAGAGAAATTCTGCTCTGCTACATTAAAATTCTAGCTCTTTCCAGACTAAAATGTACTTGGGGCTAGGCTTCAAAATAAAAGTTTGTTTGTTTGACAGTGCATAATAAATGTATTGCACCAGATACAGCAAGCAGCTAATTTTCATCTGTTGTCCCTGGGCAGGAATCATTGATGACATGCAGTTCATGGGATAATATGATGATATGATATGATTAGTTATTGGACTACACATTATGTCAGACTATGACCCTGAGATTATGAAGAGCAGATGCTGATGGTCACTGACTTGACTGGAACAACTGTACTGCCTGCATTCATGGACACTGTCATATGACAGTGTGACATACAGCAAAGTGTCAGATACATAAACACCAACCACAAGGCCTGCCTGTCTGCCTGCACACAAGTGAGCTTACACTTCACATGCTAATTGAGGAATTCCTACATTCATGTTTATATGTTTACATTCATGATTAACAGGCACTTTTTGTTTTCTATGTATAATTTTATTGCTGGCTATGTAGGCTACTTTATTTTATGTGCTTGCCTGTAATAATTCACACATAATGTTTCACTAAAGTGATTCCTTTTGCAACTTACCTGTTCCTCTGTGACATACAATTTCTCCTTAGCTCCCTATGGATCCAGATTTACTGTACATTTACCTGCAAACGGGTAACACCAAGTACAACTTTCTCAAGGCCATTAAAGTGATCGAATGCTGGGCTGCACACATTACTTAAAGAAAGCTCCTGTTCTTGGCATCAAATCTACCCAGCAAGATGCAAGACAACTGATCTTCTTTAACAATGAGGGCGGGATTCAGCTGTCTTGGTGCAACAAAGCAGCCAGTTTGTCTCCTCACAACTTTGAATCACCCCAGAAGATTCTACTGTCGAGTGAGAGGACTCCAAATCTCCCACCTGCTCCCCCAAAATAGAAGAAAATATTGTGCTGCCAAGGAGGAGCTGTGGAGTGTGTCTGCAAGATGAAGCACTTAAGAAGGGAAGGGAAAATCATGACTTCACAGTCTGCAAGGAGGCTGCTGGTCCTGCTGTGATACATGCATCCATGCAGCCTACGTACTGCAAACATTATTCATCTTAACAAAATTATGTGACTTGGAGAATGCGCTGAGAGGACAGCAGTGAGAGAAGAAAAAGAAGTCCTTTTTCCCCTGCATTCATCACTAAGCTGGCAAATATTTCATGCTTTTCTAACCAAGGAAGTGAGCTAACATTGGATAATAGGCTTTTCGTTTTGATATCATTCCTGGATTTTAATAAACATTTTCTTAGTTCGAAACAGTACACAATAAACTTTACCACGAATAACATCTCTAAACTCTAAATATTGCTGAAACATTGTGATACTTTTCTATTAGACCCTTTCGGTGTCTCTGTTACACACACACACACACACACATGGATTCAGGATTACATGAAACCCTGTTAACCTTTCGTGCCTACACTTTGCTTAGAGTTCTAAAAATAGCTCCCGACATTAAATGAAATATGACTGCACTTCAATGTAAATAATGCAATGAGTGGTTAAAGACATAGACATCTAGACTACCATCCTCTTTGTAGTACATTTACTGCTCCAGGCAATTACTTATTTCCATTTGGCTCACTGATGCTCCAGCACAGTGCCAAATGTACTCTACAAACTATGTTGAATATAGAAAGAACATACCATTAAAATAATTGGTCCTCTAGATAAAGCTATTAAAATGGTATAGCTTAGGTTTTTTTGGCTGAATGTGAAATATTAGACATCCTGTGGGACTCAGTGGTGCAGTATGGGCTTGAATTATTAGCATTATTATTATAGCATTATCTAAGCTGCACTGCACACTTAGGAGTGCACAGTGGCATACACCCTCAGATTACTACTATTAGCTTAATTACATTTTACATAATGTTCATCTTGCTTTCATGTAGTCATTCACAATAGCATACAGACAAAATAAAAGCTTTCCAGGATGCGGTAAAAAAATTTCCCAAAAGTCATAACTGTAATGGAGAGACTGATTGCTGGTGCTCAGAGAGAAGAGGCTGGAGACTGGTATGTCTTATGTGAGGGTTTAATGAGAAGGCTTGGCCAAGGAGACACAGGAACACAAAGGAGGTTCAGGCCATGTCTGAAGTGACAACAGTAGAGAACAAGATTTATACTGTCTGCCTAGCTTATCAGTCAGTGGAGGAGCAAGGATGGCCTTGGTGTCGAGCATGCTTATCTAGGATGGCCTCCTCTGAGAGAAGGAGAAGACAATTGGGAAAAGTACTAAGTGTTTGGTCATTTAGGGTCACATGGTTGGGAAAATAATTACATAACAATAACGTCAGCTCATTTTTTTTTTTTTTTTTTTTTTTTTTTTTACATATTTTGGGGTCCCTGTTTGCAAATGCAGAACCACTTCTTTATACTTTAGAATAATGAGGAGTTTTGTCTGTAAATCCTTACACCTTTGCACATACTGCATGGAGTTAACAAGCCATCTGCTCAAAGCAGCAGCAGGGAAATGTATGTTATCCAGGATGAGCTCAGCTGCATTTGTGTGGTGGTCAGGCGGTATCATTTATTGGCAGCTATAGTGAGGTCTCAAGTTCAAGTCCATTTGTTTATACAGCCTTTCATCAGGAGCATGCCTCGAAGCACTTTACGGAGAATGAACCTATCAACAACAACAAACAATCAATCATGGAACAAAATGAAGCAATACTGAACGCAGCAAACGAGAACACAAGGAAGCAAATACAACACACAAGACACAAAATAGCACATTAAAGAGGGACATACAGACATAACAGCAATCTAACCTATTGATCACTAACATTGGGCTCTTGGCACAAACAATGGAAAACTCCCAAGAAAATGTTACTGGGGGAAAAAAATGGAAGAGCTGAGTCAGAGAAGGATCCCAACCACTGTTCATTTCATTAATTGAACAGTGGTTTGTAGAGCTGTTGTATTGTTTTACTTTTATTTCACTCCTGTATGTTTAATGTGTATGTTTGTATGCTTTAGCTATATGTATGTGTATACATATGTATGTATAATAATTATTTTATTCTTATTTTCTCTTTCTCTTTTTCTCTCTCACTATATAAATATAACTTTACTTTCTTAGTTAATTGCATTTGGCAGTTTATGCAGCACCTCTATATTACATACATCTTTCATTAGCTATCAGTAGTGGCAGGCACAGGTTTGTTTTACTCCATTACCAATTCTGACAAGACCGATTCACCACCACTATATCTTTCCACATTTTGAAACAGGCCTTGCATATGTTGGTGCATTAGTGATGGGGATTCCGTGTCTTTGCGAGGAGCCAGCTCTTTTGGCTCTGTACACTGAGAGTATTTGTTTCCTTAGTTGGCTCTTCATGCCGTGATATTTCTGTTTTTTCAGTTTGATTTTGCATTTGCATCCTGTGAGTGTGGGATGCATGCAAAAGTGAACTGAATACAGGGATATGTTTTGCACTTGTACTGTAAGGCCTACTGCATAATTGTACAGCTCATATGAGTTTATCTATCCATCTATCTATCCATCCATCCATGATTAAATACGATGTGACTGACTGGATGCTTCAGTCTGCATTAATCAAATTTTTGATTAGACAGTGTGAAAAGAATAAAATAGCCCAAACAAAGCTGTTGCTCTATTTTGCTACTTTTTAGCATAATATTTGCACATGAATCATCCTACTTGATAGAAAAGCAAATTATTATTTTGAGAGTGTCTCAAACTTAGGAACATACAAGACGAGGTGGGTCATTTTATTGGCTTTTACGTCATTCAATGAACCGTTTAACAACCTTAAAGAGTTGGGCTTGTGCGTTAGGAACTGCACTGCTCACATTGGCATTGCTGTCTGGTTGTGTAATGTTAAGCTAATGGGAAACAAACAGCCAACTAAAATAAATTAAATGGAGTGTACACTGAAAATAATTGTATCCTGACGTTCACCAAAGAGAGCCGTTCAAAAACAGTCATCTGTTAGCAAGCAACCCAAAATTACAGAATTGGCATCTCAAAGAGAAGTAATACTTGATGGGTTTTCAAATAGATAAAACACTGTATTAAAAATGGGCAAATGGTTATATTTAGCTCTTTTCATTATAAAGTGGCATATTCAGACCATCCAATCTATCCTATCGACAGAAGGATGATGGTGTCTGAATATAGAATTAGTGTGTGCCTCCGCAGCCTCTTTGTGGGATTTTTACTTTTAATGACTGCAGTAATTAAGAAGTCCTCCTTCAGTCCTGGATAAAACAGGAAAAGCAATGATGGATGGGTCAGAGACAAAGAAAGAAATGGAGTCCGGAGAGAGAGGGAGAGATGCTCAAGGGCGGCCCCGGCAGGAAATTGTGGTCTTCTCTGTTTCAGTTAACAGCAGGGTCCCTTTTAGCAAAGGTCCAGGCAGTGACACTGTCTCCTAATGAGGGAGCAAGACAGCTATTGGACATGCTGGGAACCCATTAATAATGTTAACTGGGCTTGCTGGAGGAAAATATATCCTACATGACTTAGCATGTCTCTCTCTCTCTCTCTCTCTCTCTCTCTCTCTCTCTCTCTCTCTCTCTCTCCCTTTCTCTCGGGAAGCTCCCATGCACGCACGCACATTCGCACTTTTATACATGCACCCACAATCACATTTTGCATTTCCCTTTCAGCCCTGAAACTCATGTTAGTAGGCATAATAGGATATCTATCATCGAGATGAACTGATGCATGATCATATCTTCACCTCATCTTAAACACAATACAGTAAAAGATATTTAAAGTCATTATGTTATTTTAGCCAGTAATTATGTTGTTGTAGGAGATATTGTGGTCAGTAAAGACCATTAAAGTAAATGTTTGTTTTAAAGTAAAAAATCCACAAGACCTATGTTAATGTAAACCTCTTCATTTGACTTGATTCTTTTTTACATGCGCTTTTTTGCATTTATTAGAAGATGGCTCATTAAACAGCATTTCTCCCTGAGTATGGTTCATTTCTGTATGTATATACAGTATGTATGTATGTACATATATGCATTTCTTGTTCATTTATTTATTGATGAAATGGGAGGGAAAATATCAAGGCAAGAATGAAGAGCTGGCATGGGGGTTAAAAGACAATGGCTCCAACAGGGAACAGGTATAAAATGAGAGAAATTGATAAAAAAAAAAAAAAAAAATTGTTCCATCCCTGTCAGACACACGGCACATGGGCACACACTCACACACACATGACCATTCCCCTGGGGGCAGTATATGTGGCTGCCAAAGCCCAAAGTCACCTTGTTTCAACCTGGCTGAAGACCCAATGTGTTACATTGTTTGGTGATGAATGCAAAACCAAGACCTTTTCAAATACGGTGAGGACCAAGTTGGCCATGCTCTATCTGCTGCTCAAACTGCTCCCCGATGATCTGTCAAGCTTGGCAGAGAATAATTCTTTGCCATTTCCCTCCTCTCTGCGTCTCCCATATGACTCTGCCATTTACTGCTTCTCCCATTCTCTCTTCCTCTCTCCTCTCTCCCGCATCCACTCTGGCATCTGACTGTGATCTTCATGGAAATGTGCCTTAACGAGCTTATATTTAAGTTTGTAGGTAAGAGGATTATCTGCAATATTGTTTTATTTTTTTAATCTTGTCCTGAATCCTATTGCAAACAGGCATCTATTATAATGAAGCATCTTTCATTCATCCCTCGTAAGTCATGAGGACATTTTACACATTTCCGGTGGTTAAAATTGTAACAGCTGCATCTTCCAGGTCTTACTACTGTAGGTTGCTAATAAATCCTATTTTAATAAAGAGTCAGCTACAACAGCGCCTGGAGGCAATACAGACTCTTTATTTCAGCAGGGTGGATGCTTGCCAACACGGGTGCTTGGACCCACTCACTGTGCCACCCTGCTGCCCAAATTACTATTTCACAAGAACACTGGTAATCCCATGGGTAGCACATCTACCAAATTAATGCAAATATGTTGAGGTTTATTACTTTACATACATATGCGCTGTGCTCCCGTGCATAATGCAATAGGCTATTTAACATATATAATTCAATCAGGAGAGACTAATTTGAGAGATGAATGACAAGGTTATACTGCATGATTGAATTTACAGGTTACTTTGGCAATTGCACCTTATTGTGAAATTATATCAATGAACCTTATGAAGGCAGCATATGATAGATTTTAGATCAGACATGATGGAGTCAAGATGCTGCTTGTGATGTAGAGATGGATGTCCTCCAGCAGGTGACTTTCTAAAACTCAGACTTGGAGTTGGAATCTCCTTCAAGAAGGTCCAGATGGCTTCAACGCTGAAGGTTTTCGTGTT
This sequence comes from Neoniphon sammara, assembly GCA_900302535.1. NCBI lineage: Eukaryota > Metazoa > Chordata > Actinopteri > Holocentriformes > Holocentridae > Neoniphon > Neoniphon sammara. The sequence goes on from OMKZ01053021.1 coordinate 33,374, forward strand.
GAGGCGCAGCACAGGAATGGCAGCACTGAAATGACAACTGAAGGGAGAAAAAACAAGGAACAGTTTATATTCTGGCAGCAGCGTAATGATTAGTTGCCGGAATTCATTGAGAGATTGGTTAAATGTAAACAGAAGAAATGGGAAATAATAACCGTGGGAGAAAAAAATGTCAGCATGGGAAAATGCCCTTTTTCTAAAATTAGAGTGTGTATAAAAAAGTAGACTTTCTGACTACTTCATTTTCCAATACTGGGGAAACTTATCTGACACTACTTATCTTTGACTACATGTTTTGTCTCAGCAGGTCACTTCCCCATGGGCCTTGAATCTCCATGTCTAAATGAGATACAAGTCTAGATGGTATATCTACAATATTTAGGCACCGGCATGATTTCCCACACTTACTGGTGTGTGTGCATGTTGCACAGAGGATAACATATGGGGTTATTGAACTGTGGTGTATGTGACATATGCCCTGTCTTCCTTGGTAGAGAACAGCACCTCCCTTTCTCCAGCTGGCTATCCCCAGTGCACTGTGCTACTGGGCTGTAATACCCCATCATGAGTGATGACACTCTGAAGGTCAGTGTGTGCCTCGTGTCTGTGTTCATGCTTGTATTGTTTCTGTTTGGATCTACATTTGTGACTGTGTATGCTTGTGTGCATGCGTTCATGGCTGCTTGCGAATGAGAGGAGACCTGGCACCGCCTATAGGCACTCAGTGTCACTTTCCCGGGACAAAAACGGGCCCTCGCGTCATGATTATAATTGGAATTTCAGCATGAATCTTGTGATTTGGAAAGACTTTACCCTCGGCAGACAAAGAGAACATTAAAGCAATATAAGTTATGTCCAGCAATCTTTAATGTCTCCACTTTGCCAAATGTGTTTAGGTCACAACTGAGGACAGTGACTTCATTACACAAAAACAAAGAAGCATTATATTTGAAAGGGTCTGACAGAAGCCTCTTTTCCAGCCGCGCTGTGTGAAAGCGACAGGCTTGCTCTGGGCTGGGCTGGTGTGATGGAAATGGACATGGCCCCTTTCTATATTTAATGGCTCTAGATTACCACTGCTGTGAAAGGATGTAGTACTCTTTCAGTCGGGAGAGCGGTACAGAAGACATAAGCGGTCTTTGGAAAGGAGGGTTCTCATACCACAACGTGAGTTTGACAGTGTGAGACCTACAGCTAACTGAGTAAATATCATCGCCGGTTATCTGGTAGCCACAGGGAGAGCTAATAATATTTGAGTCCGTGGTGCGATGGGATAGAAATAGCTTTGATGACCACAAGTACAGACAGATGTAACACAGGAAGATACCAACAATGCATGCTAATTCCGCTCAACGAAATAACTGCTCTCTTCTGGCTCTTAAGCATGACAGTGTTAACATTGATTGACCTGAGCAATTACATCGCTGTGTACTTCAGACGAGGCACATGACACCCAGAAGAATGTGGGCCTTCCAGTGCTCATTATTTATTTCATGCTTCTCATTACATTAAGTATGCCTATCTCATGGTACACAAGACCAGCGCACTGTTTCCCACGCACTTCATTTCCCTCGGCAGCTGCAGTGTGCCACGCTACTCAAACGCTCACTGCTCTGAAGTGTCGAATGCACAGTTCATATAGAGAGAGTGAAATGTTTAGTTTGCTGCCCAAAGTATCTCATAAACTGAACTTTCGTTAAATTGATCTTTTAAGCTGTGTGTGAGGTGATGTTATTCTTGTGCTGTGAGCGTCAGTAGGTAATGGGGATTCTGCAAGCTGACAATATGTCACTGCACCAGTCGAGCCAAGCCTTTTACATCTGGCTTTATCGCACTAGGTGAACATCATTATGCTGTTTTGTTCTGCTCTGAGTCTCCTTGCAGCCTTGTTATAGTGTGGAGCTCAGATGGGCCCTCCTGGACAAACCTGGCAGAAGGATTACAATGGTCATGCATCATCTTCAGCATAGACTACTGTCACTATTTGTTTGCTTGTCTGTCTATATGCCTATGTATGTAATTATGCACGTACAGTATTTTTTTATTTTTTTTTATTTTGCTGATGTAAATTACTGTGCATGGACATACACATACACATCCCCCCACCCCCACCCCCAATCATAGCCTCGCAGCCAGCTGATCTTGCAAGTTCATTTTCTTTTGAGTCACAAAACCATTCTGCCACTCTTCAAACGAAGCCACAAAACACCCAAAACAATCAGCGCCCTCAGAGGAAATATAGGTGATGATGACAGCAAGATGCTACAGTGCACTGAATTGGACAACAGAAGCAAGGACATCAGCGTAGATTTTCCTTACAATGAGGAACTGTGCACCAACATGCTAACAAGGTAGCAATATGCTTACCAGTATGCTTGCTCACTTTCACTATCACAGTTGCTGCTGTTTGTTTAGCTTCAGCACTCATACTACATCTGTGGATCATTTATCTGATTGCACAAGTTAGCTAATGACAGACAGACGGTTGAACTGATCTGTTATGTATTTTATGTAAACACCGATTGCTGCTGCACCTTTTCCAAATAGTTTGAACCCAACAGTGCCCAGGCTCTTTTTTGTGAATGAAATCAGAGAAATCAGAGAATCAAATGATGATTGATGATTGATTATTGTTTGCGGAAGTGTCACGTAAATCATCCTTAACAATAAAACAATTTGATATTTTTTAGCTGCAACCAGTAGCTCTATAACTCGCCCTGTCAGTTGGTCAGTCGGTCCACAAAAATTTCCCCACCCTTTGGCGGCACAGTTTTCGGCCCAGGAGGCTGAAATATGGTATGGAGGTCAAGTGTGTGTGTGTGTGTGTGTGTGTGTGTGTCAATTTATGTCAATTGGCTAGAAAGGGGCGTATCAAATGGGAGTGGTCTATCACAAAAAGACACATAACTTCCAAATGGATTCCCAGACTTGCACAAGATTTTGTGGAAAAGTTGGTCATGAGCCAAAGGACAACTGATTAACTGTTCATGCCAACTGGCAAAAGGAGATGTGGCCTATAACAAAAGAGTCGCCTGAAGAGAAGCGCGGTGTGAGAGGATCACTCCCAAAAGCCCTATCTGGGTGGCACATTCAGGACTAAATTATACCTCAGAATTACTGACTGTTGATCTGGATAGTAATTGACAGGAGACATCAAAGTTTGCTGAAAACTACTAGGTAATTTACTCCTCCTGAGAGGACGCTCACCCTGTAATAACCATAAATTGCATTGATCCAGATGGTAAAAAAATCACTGACTTATGCCAGTGAAAACTACATTACCAGACTTCCCTATTGCCATCTGGATAGGGCTTAAGATGATAAGGATTTTTGCAAGCTCTGTGATGTGTCATGCAATGCAACCACAGTGATATATCATTCAAGTTTAGGCCTAATGTTCTATAACTGATTGATAATTTAATGTGAAAAGTGATCAAAATTTTTGTTTTTCCTATATGCATCCCTACTACCTACATAATAATATCATTTATTTATTTTGTGTTTTATTGTGAGGCCCGTAGTGTCCATTCTGTTCACTTTATCAGTGTAAGTTCTACATTACGGCTTGATTACTTAAAGTGGGCAGTGTGGTGTGGTACATGTGGGTGTGCTTGTTGCAGGTATGGGCCTAATGATGATTGATAACAGATCAATAATTTTATGTGAAAATCAACATTGAAAGTATCTGAAAACTGAGTTCATAATAAGCAATTTCTGCAGACTAGTCTGCAGATCTCCAAGATTCTGATCAAATGAGAAGTACATCGCTCTTTGTCATAGAGAAAAAAAAAAACACTATGATCCTTGAATGGCAGTGTCCTGCAGCCCTTCATTATGCGCAGCCCCTGGCTGTGTGCAGAGGTCTGATGCTTTGCATCCATCTGACTGGAAAACCTATTCAAATGACCAGAAATTCACATGAATGGCAGATTATAGATTATTGGTGATGGCGATGCAGGATAGAGTGTGGAGAAGAGAAAGACAAAAGCCATGAAGACATGATAGAAATATTGATACATGCTGAATCCCTACATTTGTGTGGATTTCATAAACAATATCTGTCTCATATGGGTGGATCTCCATTGTTCAGCACATCTCATCCTTGTGCTTTATTTGGGAGTGATAGGCAGATTAGGCAAACATACTGAATCAGCTCGTTTTGTCACGTGGAAAAGTCATGTTACAGATGGAGGTGAAGACAGAGAGGAGGGATAGTCTTGAAAAATTATATGTAAAAAACAATGAATAAGGATTAGGTAAGATAAGGAGGGAAGGACAAAGTAATAGAAAGTGTATGTTTGTGCATGCACATATGTATGTATGTGTGTGTGTGTGTGTGTGTGTGTGTGTATGTGTGTATGTGTGTCTGTGTGTGTGTCATTGGCTTGCTTGCTGCATGGCTGGCATATTCTCAGCTGGATGAGAGGACATTTATGTGATGTCAGCACGCATTAACCTCTCTGAAAACACATCGGAAACAAACAGGGACACATGTGCCCAGATCCCACCAGCTCTAAGTAACAAGCCTCTAGAAGGAAAGGCTATGCTGGACAACATAGCACAGTTCCAAAAATAGAAATGGGAAGATGGGAGTGGGAGGGTTCTTGATTCCATAGAAAAACACAGTGTTTCGAAGATGCTTTGCTAATATAATGAAAGGAGGAAGCTGAATTAAATTTCTAAGCTTTAGGATGCTAGCAGTTGTTAGAAGCTTTATAATCTAGACGTGATTTTAGTGCAGTTGGTTAAAGAGGCACACCACTGAGGCTGTCAAATACACATTACTATGACCTGTGACATAGTGCCATGCTGGATGAAAACAACATGCAACATTAACAACTGCCTGGTTGTCCAGGACATGTGGAACAATTATTCAAACACTGGCACATATAAGATAAGATAATCCTTTATTAATTCCACAGCGGGGTGTTACAGCAGCAAATGGGAAGAAGCATCAGTAAGAAAAGCAAGATATAGGCCTAATAAATAAGTAAACAGACTCAAGGGTTTGAAATCACTTGAAATCACACTTTTGCACATAGGGAAATATTTATATTGCACCATTCCAGTTCATTATTTAGGTGAACACCCAAGTACTTGTGAGATTTCACCATCTTAATGTCCATTCCCTGGATGTTCACTGGTATAGGAGGAGAGTGTTTGCACCTGCGGAAGTCCACCACCAGCTCTTTTGATTTTCCCTGCATTGATCTGGAGGCAGTTCTGCTGACACCAATCCACAAAGACCCGGGACAGTTCTCTGTACTCCCTGATGTCTCCATCTGTGATGAGGCCGGCGACTGCAGAGTCATCAGAGAATTTTGCAGGTGGCAGTTAGCTGAGTTCTACGTGAAGTCTGCAGTGTAGAGGGTGAAGAGGAGGAGAACCATAACTGTTCCCTGCGGGTTCCCACTGGTACCACGCAAGATGTTTTCCACAGCAGTGGTACTCTCCCCAGTTTCAGGCTCTGGTTGAGACTGTGCTCAAATATCCTGTCATTTGGCCAAACTTATATGTAAAAGCAACATGTTGTTGCCTGGACTCATATGTTAGCTAATACAGTGGCAACAGAACACAATCAGCTCCCAGCTGATGAAAGATACAGATTTAGCGGGCTGCTAAGGTTTGAGGTAAGTCAGAGTTCTGCTTATGGCTACCTGCTGCTATAAAGGTCAGTAACAGTGGCACCGATTTCTCGCAAGCTATAAATTGCTAGATATATTTAGATTGTGCTGCCAACACAGATCATTTTTAATGTGGACTACAGTTTCCCATGAACAATTGTCAACTGAGCTTAATATCAAAGAGCTTTGATTTTGGGTTCTTGCAGACAGTGAAGAGGAAGCTGAGCTGAGGGACTGATCATCACAATCAATGTATTGTATTCTGTCAGCCTGTGTTTCTGTGTCTGGTTTTTGGTTTATTGTTTAGGTGAGTCTAGTCCAGTCCAGTCTGTTGAGTCTCCTAGCGGCTCAGTTGATTAAAGCTGCTGTAAGCGATGTTTTTTTTTTTTTTTTGTTTTTTTTGTTAAAATAAGCGTTAAATAGCTCTACCTTCCGCCAGCAATCACTAATATAGAGTGCTTGGTCCATAATATGGGTCTGCCAGTGCCTCCACTCTGCAGTAAACAGAAAATAAACATTTCTGGTATCCTGTTCCCACTTTATCCAATCAGGAGAGAGAACTCCACAAAGAGGCGGTCCTCTGAGCGCGTTCACCATCAGGAAGCACGAAGTTACACTGAAATTAATGTGTAACTGACCATGGTGGAGAAGCTACCGATTCCAGTGCACCCACGAACACAACCAATACACTAACCGAATCAAGAGGGTAAATTCAGATGGCTGAAGAAAAACAATATTCTAACCCTAATTGACACACATTCTCTCTCTCTCTCTCCGCTGCATGTTAATGTGATGACATAGGGAGGAGGGTGGGGAGTAGGGTTGCCAACCGTCCCTTGAAAAACGGAATCGTTCCGTATTTAGAAACAAAAGCCCGCGTCCCGTATTGAGCTTAAAAGGGACGCACTTTGTCCCGTATTACCGTGAGAATTAAAAATAGTTTGTAAAATGTCAATGGACTTAACACTTTATATGAAAACTTAAACTTATTCCCAGGCCCTCTCCTGCTCTGTGACCAATGAGCTGACATTACACTTACACACGAGTATGACAATCCCGAATCCCGCTTATCTCATTGGTCGAGGTACGGTCGCTTGCGAAGAAGATACCGGAAGACAAAATACGACCATAACAAAGCAGCATGGGTGACAGTGACAGTGACACAGAAGCTGAGGCACAAATATTTTGTTTACAACTTTTCCACAGACTCTGTTTGCACTTTTCTTATTGCACTAAATGTGCACTATTGCAGAAGTGTTCTGCTTTCTATTGTTTTCTATTATTTTATACAATTTTAAGTTAAGCAGTTCTGC
>OMKZ01053029.1:2367-36402 GCA_900302535.1 Neoniphon sammara
AGGGGAGGGGGGGCAGACATCGAGTGAGACGCAGTAAGAAAAGGAGTCCGTTGTCTCTGAATCGCTCATTTCCTCTCCTTCACCTCTCACTGCTGTCGTTCTCCCTCACTCTCTTTGTCAGACACACACTCCCTAAATTTCTCCAGTGGCCACGGTGGCCTTGGGTGTAAATAACTATAAAATATAAGTGAGAGACTGGAGATAGTTGGGGAAAGTGGCTGAACAGGGGTTTGAAAAACGAGAGGTCAACGAGAGTTTCACTCTTATAACTTTTCATATTCAGTTCATTCTGACACTGATAAAACTCTGGCGTGACTTCACAGGCCGAACTGTGAGCATATCCTATGGATTCAAAACAAAGAAATCATCATTTTCAAGCAGCAAAAATCCATGCGTGGTGTTCTTTGTTTTGTGTTTGTGTGTTTTTTATTATTTTAAATTTCATTGATTTAATGTCTATTTAAGCAGGTAAGTCTCGCTCAAATATAAAATCTCTTTTGGAGGAGAGACCTCGACATAAAATAAAATTACGGGTAACAAACAATACATACTCAAAGAGGGAAAAAAAAATCATGTCTCATGTATTTGAATATAGCCTTTGGCAAGGGTTTTCAACTTTCTCCTGTCCCAAACCCTCTAGTTGATTTTCATTAACACCCACTTGGAGTGATATTGACCCTGATATGAAAATATATTTGGGTTTGTGTTAAAGGTGCACTACACAAAATTGCCAAGCATTAATTTAAGTGAGGACCCTGTAGATTCAACTGACAAAAAAATATGGAATAAGCACATTTAGTCCTGATGAGAACCATGTAGTTTCAACCATGAAACCGGTTGTGCTTAATGTGCTTATTCTGCAGTTTTTCGTCAGTTCAGTCTAAACATGCTCACTTATATCGACTCAATTTTGTACTTTTAATTATTACATTATCTAGATGACATACTTTAACACTGACAAATAGATAAAAAGAGTCAAGATTAATATATAATGTTAATATAATCACTTTATCATATTGTAACATTTTTTAGTAAAATTAAATTATACTGAAATTAAACTGTCCCTCATTTTGCTGAGGACCCCCTGGAAGCCCTTCAGGGACCCCTTGGTGTCCTCAGACCCCACTTTGAAAACCATTGGCCTACATACATATGTGTGCGTATTCATATCAGAAAGCATATGCTTATGTTTGAGCCTCAAAATAAAATTCACTATATAGTTTATTATTCAACAGAGAGGACTGATTGATTAATAATATGAAACAATGTTGTGGTCTTTTTTTTTTTTTTCTTTTTATTATTAAGTCTTCAAATGTCTGCAGAGAAGAGAGCCAGAGTTTACATGCATTACATTCGCGGGTGTGTGATCACCACCAAAGCACCAGTGTGTATCCTCTCCTCCACTCTTTTGGTACGCTGCCACGCTGCCTGTCTCCGTGCCCCCCTCTCTGCCCTCTGGGTGACATGATAAGCGCGGGCCTCATTAGTCTTTTTAATTGGTCCAGAAAAGTTGTAGCGGGCTAGTCGGTGGTCAGATGCCAGACCCTGCTGGGCCAAGCGCCAGACTAAAGTAAACGGACCCGGTGGAAACACTATACAGGCTGACCAGCAGATCACAGAGTGCAACACCAAGCCTGACAGAGACGGCTTTCGCTTTAGACTAAACTTACTCGGGGAATCTACAATATATGATATCTTTTTTCTTTGATTCTGTATGAGCCATATTCAGTTGAGAGCAGTTTTGAATTTTGAAACTGAAATATCTCAGATTTCAAAATCCCAGAGCCACCTTCTGTTCAAACCACTGCTGTTACATTTCCAAAGGCACCCAGTGGAACAGTAGTTAAAAATACATTAATCTCCTTCAGCTGATGGCTAATTGGCTCTCCCTTATACCCTGAAATTCACTGGCCTTTGTAGTATTAAATAATTTTGACCAGTTGTTCATAAGATATTTTTCCTCACTAGATCAATGTAAAACAGAACGACTTTAGAGTTTGACCTGAACATTTCTTGTATACCATGATGTCTTAAGGGGATGTGCATATTTGTAAATCTATGTGTTTGTCATTAAACATGCAATATATACAAGAATGTACTTTTGGGATTTTGGGATTATATGTAACATATATAGATGCCTGCATGTCATATCATTTACCTTGCAAAATATAGTCTTATTCTACACAATCTACTTTTACTTCTTTTTTTGTTTTTCATTTGTGATTGTGTATGTGTGTATTAATATGTGCACAAACATGCAATGTATAACTGCTATGAGAGTATGTGTGTGTGTGTGTGCGTGCACGCTGTGGCTTCTATAGCTTTGTGGGAAATCCATCAAAGCTTATCATTCTAAGTAAACACGACAGAGTGGACAAAATGTCTTGTGTGCCGCCAGACCTGCTATCTAACCACAAGCCATATCTGCGATGATGGACTGATGTGGCGCTGGCTTGGGCTAACCAGAGTCTGACTGTGGGAGTGGGAGTGTATTAGCGCACACGGACACATACACACGAGCACACACACACACACATCAAAAGGCACACACATGTAGACACTCAGACTCACTAAGCACACACTCATGTTACCTTTAACTATATATCTATATATCCAGCCTCTCAAAGGAATATTACCCTTACAGTATGAAAAGAAAACTTATTGCACCATCATAAATAGGAGGGCACCGCCATATTTTATATTTTCTGGGCAGGAATTTATGGCTGTTATTTATTGGCCAGTGTTTGCTATGGTTAGTAGTTTTACCCATGAGTTGAACAGGGCTTTTTCTTCTGAAAAGTTTTCATTACTTACAGGACCAGCCCCTTTTTTATGGCAGATGAGATCAGAGGATAAGAAAGGAGTGCCTGAGTGGAGGTATTAGTAAGGTTAGCGAACAGTTCATGATCTGTATTCATTACAAGTGTCAGAACGTCATTCTCTGCTATCGCGTGAACTGTTAAAGTTGTCAAAAATTACAAAAAGCAGCAAAATTAAAGACTTATAATACAGCTCCATACAAGCAGATCTTTTTCCCAAAGTATGTATATGCATGCGTTTGTGTATGAATGTGCGTGCGTGTGTGTGTGTTGAGGTCAGCCTGTGTGTCCCCCTATTTGTTACAACACCGCTGATAAGCAGGGTAAACAACCATGCACTGTTTGCTACTCTAGCATGGTCATGTGATCAAAAACACTGATGAGAAGGTGTGTGTGCATGTGTGTGTGTGTTTGGGTGATATGGCATGAAAGACTGTCGATATGTCACTGTAGGCTATTGCATTATCAAACATTACATTACATTCTGCTTATGCCCATCTCTCCTATCCCCCTGAGTTGAAAGCAGCATTTCTTCGAGGTGTGGCTCCTGCACTGTATGACATCTTGGACATTAGGCTTAAGGACTAAAACCTGGCACTGATAACCTTTTGTCTAACGTCTCAGCTCCTGGGTCAAAGGTCACGGGCTGCAGTGCCTCAGCTGATTGGCAGATTGACAGCGGGTGTGGTGGCACTGGATGATCTACAGTATCAGGCTGCGCATTTACTCAATCTTGAGACGTCTCTCTGGACATCAGGCCGTTTCTCCATCACTTTCATTCCTCTTTGCTCGCTGTCACCAGTAGAACAGGGAGGAGTGGAGTGTGTATTGGAGAGCGTGTGTGTGTGTGTGTGATGGGGGAATCTGTGTGAGCGAGTGGGGGGTCATTAACCTTATGGTAACCTAGGAGGTCGCCCCTCTTTCAGTAAGTCTGGACTCTCCCAGACCACCAATGGAGAAACGAGCACCTCCATCCACAACCACAGAGCCCACAGACTGTCATCTGAACACAAACCAATACAGCTTGTGGTCTGCCACAGACCACCATCACTGTTCGACAATGGACTACAGTCACTGATATCACTTCTACACCAAACAAGCAGGTTTTACATGTTTTTTTTAACCTGGAACTATGGCAAATAAAGCAGGTGACATCATTTTAGCAGAAGCTGCGTGTGAATGATTCAGCGGTCTCTCAACTACACTATGAACAGAAGTTAGAGTGCAATCAGAAAATATAGTGATTTATTGGTTATTTATCATATTACAAAATTAAGCTTACACTAAGGTTAGGATTGCCTTCCTTGTTGAGTATCATCATTCCCACCTGGATTGCAAATTAGCGGGTGACCTGTTTACACCTCTGTTGATCAGAGCTGAAGCCAATAACGACCCAGGATTGAAATGTCAGGTTAACCTGTTCACACTGAGCCTAAGGTTCGGATGGTAGAGGGATTTTAGATCATTGTTAAAAGAGTTTACGTGATATCAAAATCAAGTTTCAGCTCTTGTTCCAGCAGACTTTTGGGGCGCAGTTCCCAGAATGCTTCAGGCACAACCCACCCATGTTATTTCTGTGTCATACATGAGCCCGTTGTGTCCTTAACTCCACCAGGTTTTTTGTTATGTGACAGTTCCAGTCGTTTTTGATCTATATTCTAACTGAATGCATTTTAGTCTCCGCCTTTTATTTTTTGTATTTCTTCTGACTTTGATTTTTGACTTTTCTCCATTTTGTGCCATGCTGCTTCTCTCTCTCTCCTTTGCTTCCTCCCACCTCCTTCAACACAAAGCCTGTAAATCTGTCAAAGTTGGCTGTTTAGGTTGGTAAATGGGATCCTTAATCCCAGTGGAGAAATTTTGGAAATAAACAGTTGTCATAGCCTCATTAGTATCCATCCCGCCTCACCGATTTCCTAATTAGATTATTGGACAACATTCTGTCAGAGTTCTTCTGTTTCCTTATAAACATAAAGTTAAATAAAAACTCTGATGGAAATAAAAATATAACATTTTTAAGAGGTTACTGTTTGGTTCATTATAATGACTTATGACTCCCGGATTCCCTATCAATTATCATTTGTGTGACACATCCTTTTTCAGTGTTTAGGTTTTGCAGCTTCTTGCTGCCACGATGTACTTGAAGTTATCAGCGGTCGTAGTCTAAGCTGGGAGCGTATGACGTCTGAGCAAAATGATTTTAAACTTTTCCAAGGCCTGCTGGCTCAGGCCTTTGTGACTACAACAATGATCTGCGTTAAAAAAAAATCTGACATCAAGTTGTTTTCCAGTGTTCTTTTTCTCTGTCCGCCATCTCTCTTTACATCTGTTGCAGATAAATGAGACAAAAGACCATAAAATGTCACAAAACATTATCAGCCCTGTTTGTTGCACATTATTGAAATATAATAAATACTGTTGTTTGCCGGAAACACATATGCTTTCACTGTGGCAGGCACACACACTCACACAACCCTGAAAAAAGATGCTTCATCTTTGCTTTTGCTCCTCTGGTTTTCCTTATGATCAACCCTGGTCCTCTTCTGCAACATAAATTCCTGTGTGTGTGTGTGGCTTTGATCTTATACTGTATTCCCCTAATCTTAAAAAAGAAAAAAGAAGGTACCAAGCTGTTTGTGGGCCCTGATGGGACGGTACCGTAAAAACTGTAATATCACCGTCTGAAATGAGACTATAGCTGTATACACAACTTATATGACCCTGCTGCAGAAAAGCTAGCGACGCAGAAGCCGGGGGAAACTATAGGGGTGATGTAGTTTGACTGTTACACAGTACTGTGTGAGAGCCACATCTTGAAAGCATTACTCAGCAAAGAGTCAAAAGTTTACTGGAGCTCATCCTCTGCTTTTTTTAGTGCTGTTCGCTTACGATTCTGGCAAACCACGCTGCTCTGTCTGCCTCTTCTGGTTTTCTTTTTCCTCCTCTCCATGGTTTCAAAGCTGCTGCCATCCCTGTGCCTGGGCCTCTGGGAAGGAAAAGACGGGGAAAACTGCAGGGAGAGAAAAGATATTTGTAAAGATCAAGAGGAATTAGTGAGAGGTGAGAGGAAGAGGCTGATGGGAGTCAGGAGGGTTTGAGAAAAAAAAAAGATGGGCGGACTGGAAGGAGAGTGACACTGGGTGAGGCGGTCATTGTCCGGTGTGATCAGTCAGTTGTCCTGGTGGCGGAGGTTTCAGCGGGGGTAACTCTTGAAGGGGACCGATGCTACCCAGAGCCACGGGGTCCCTGCCAACACAAACCCTGCTCCCAACCAAACAGTCCCCCACAATCCTTTGCTATAGGGCCAGGGGAGGGGTAGCAGGCAGGGGGGAGGCGAGGGGTAGATGAGAGTCTGAGCAGGCCGGAGGAGGGGACACACCGGCGCCATGTCGATTCCTAAGACAACTTATCTCGTCTCTCGCAATGATAGTGCTGTCAAAATAACTGCCAAGATACATAGCCAGTCAGGAACTGGTTAACTCCTGTGCTGGCCAATCAGCAGGCCTGCTGTCTGGGTCTCTGTCTCGCCCCACCTTACAGGGCCCTCTGGGACCCGGGCTCCACAAACACACACTATCTCTGTCTCATAGGTCTCTCTCTTGCTCTCTATCTCTCTGTTCCTTTCATTTCAGTTTCAATCCAAGCAAGCTTTATTGGCATGAGTGGAAGAAGAACCAATATAACCTAATAATTTCAGTCCATTGCAAAACAATTATACATTATAATTATTTCAGAAGTGCATTACAGAGATATAAAAGTTAAAAAAAACAAAAAAAAAAAACAATGCAGTGACAGGTGTAGGCCTCCAAGAATGTTCAGCAAGACTGGCAGCCCTTTGTAGTATTTGTTGAGAGAATTTTTATTCTCATAAAAAAATCTGTGTGCATGCTTGCGTGTGTGTGTGTGTGTGTGTGTGTGTGTTTGGGGGGGTATTCTTTCTACTCATAAGACAATCATGATCTGGCTCTGTGACATTTAATGTGGAGGTTTTTTTTTCATAGTTTAACTGTAAATTTTTTTTTACAAGACTAGGTCCCCCTTTACAGAATTTGCGAACATCTTTCCCATAGATGCTGTCGTCTCCTGTGGCTCTGTGCCACGGACAGTGTGTAGTTCAGTCTACTACTAAACTGAATGTGCAGGGCTGAAAAACCCAAACAACTGTTAAACAGATGTGAATGTAACTACGCAACGGCATTGGTATTGATATGATATTATTTATCCATTTTGTTTGCTGCTTCAATTTTTATTAAGTCTATTTGTGTTATTAACATCTTTTTGTATTGCTATTTTCTCTCTCTCTCTGTCTTTTTTTTTGGTAAATTTTTTTGTGTGTCAGGCTGTGTGAGTAGGGACACTGACTGCATAAGTGTTATCAGAAAACCTTATAATAAAGTGTTAAGATTAGTGAATGCAAAAATTGAAGTGGTACAAACTGAATAAATGAAATGAAATGAACTGAATACATATTAAACTAGGTGATAAGCACAAAGTTGTCTTTCCCTCCCTCCCACCTCCCTTCTCAATAAGTGTTTCATTCAGACACTTCAGTTGTCTGTTGATCATGATCCTTAACCAAAAACTCTCACACAGCTTAAGCCAAAAGTTACAGGATTCAGTGATGAATGCTGAAAAACTAATTAAATTTGGATCTTCTTGTAATATAAAGCCACCCTGCTTTCCTTGCTGAATGAAAAATACCCCCCTCCACTCTCTGCAGACCTCGTTTTTGTGCTATTCGCTGTGAGAGAGCGCCATCTAGCAACACAAATGATAAATAACTCAGGAGGTGGAGAGTGGGAAAGTCAGGTGCGTTTTTACAATCAACTTACCGAACTTTCTAAAACTAGCACTTTGCAAACAATGCAAAACGAAAGAAAGCTAGTCCAGAGACCTTGTAAACTCTTCTTGAAGTAAGGTCACCTGGTGGATATCTGACGGTGCTTTGGTGTGAGTACTTGTGGAGAGCTCGTTCTGTCCAGGAATCATTAACTTACCTGAATGCTTCTTTGGGGGAAGTGACTGAAAGAAAGTGATTTATATGAAAAACGCTCTTACATTCGAGTAGTCTGTAAAGCCTTTGTGTGTGAACTTAGTGTAACGAATGCATTTAAGCAGAATAGCTATTTGTTTTATGAATACAATCGAAAACAGGAGCGCTTAGTTCACGTTTGTGATCCCCTAGAACTGCGTTTACAACACTAAACTGTTATTCTTCCGCCAAACAATATAGTTCAGTAGCTGTAGTGCGGTTGCTAAGCTACACAAAAGTAGCCTATCAGTAGTTAAGTTAATTTTAGATCGGTACGTTGTAAAAGTGCTATAGGTTATGATCATGGTGAGTATCTTCTTCAATAGAAATGACTTAACCAAGTAACTCTGGATCAAAAGTTGTTAGTAATATTTAACTCCACGGAAGAAAAGGAGTTCCCTGACCGGGAATCGAACCCGGGCCGCGGCGGTGAGAGCGCCGAATCCTAACCACTAGACCACCAGGGAGCGTTGAAGAATCGGTGTGATCAAAAATACTAAAAATTCACAATTGCATCCGATGAATCCATCTAACCAGATAGAAAGAAATCTCATTGACAGACAGTAAAATTACGCAATGCTTATCGTTAGCCTAGATACCGCGGGAATAGTGGAAAAGGCAAGCGAGTGTGGCAAGCTGTACCTAACGTTACTTCGCTGATTACGTTGTTTAGACTGAACACGACACGAGAGGGCGTAGTGAAAGGAAGCTTCATTTTGACGTTAGCTGGCTGAGGATGCACGCAAGGTATGTTGCCAATTTTACTTGTCCTTATCAAGCCTTTAGCATTGGAATGCATATTTGCACCGTCCTTTACTTAATGATATCATTGAGGCCACATTGTACTAAACAGAAGCCCTCATTTCAAGAAAAGGGGCTGGCGGTTGGATGATAGGAAGTATCCACACCATCACCACCAGGTTGCTATTGTCTTGTTGTAAACAAAGTGGCTAGCAGTGCTAGCTAGCATCAACTGTAAGTCAGTTGGAAGACTGGACCTTGTTCCCGCTGCGCGTGTTTGCTTCGACCTCGTAACAGCAGAGGTGTTTGTAGCATAATATATCTTGTGGTGTGCTAACAGTTACTGCTGCACCACAGGCACTGCCTGAAAGCTGCGTTGTGCACTAAAAGATCCAAGGATTTCCATTGATCAAACCGCTGCAAACTGAAGAATGTAGGTGGGGCAACGTTGTTTTATTTTAGTCTCTTAGCACAACGATTAGCCATCTGTCTTCTAACGCTCATTGTCGATAGTAACATAAGGATAAACCAGAGCTGTCTAAATTATCTATGCTTGGCATAGGGTGGAGAAATTGTGTATTACTGATCAATTCAATTTCCTTTAGGTTCAGTGGCTCTGTCTGGTGATGTTACAGTGATGTAGTTTAGCCATGATGGTTGAAAATTTACATCGGATAGATACCCATCATATCTACTGTACTATTTTAGTGTTTTTTCCTCTGTCGCAGAGTGGGGCATTTTCCCTTTGTTGGTCGCCCCCTACCAGCTGAGTGGCTTGACATGCTCATCTAGGATGCTTTCATCGCCCTCCACTTAAGCTGATGACCAAAGGCTTCGCCATCAATTACTGCGCTCTTATGGTCTAACAGTGTTGTGACGCGCCCTGGTAGCCTGCTAATCCCTTGCTTCTCTCCTCCTCCTGCAGGATAAGAAACAAGTGTGAGAGCACAGTGTGAGAGGACATTTAACCTTCTCCAAGTGTTGTCTGCTGGCTTGGACACACAGAGGGTGTGAGTGTGTGTGTTTGTGTGCTTGATTGCATGCAGCTATAGAACCCTGGCCTGATGGAAAAGAGAGAGAGGAAGCCAGGATATTTTGCCAGGTAAGGGTGCGTGTGTATGTATGCCTGTTTGTTTGGTGTGCATGAATGAGTGTGATTCTGTTTTGAATCTGTGTCAGCTCCTTTCCATAATTGAGGTCTTATTTTGCACATGCAGCATAGCTAATGCTTCAACAATAATATCTCTCATTTGTTCTTACCACCATCTTTTGTGCTTATAACCAATTACTTTCCAAGTTAGCATTGCACATTTAGATTTCTTTCTCTATCTCTGTCTTGAATACCAAAGCTGAAACTGACTTTTATCATTATCCAATGAACAGGGTCTATATATTTTTAAGTTTTCATATTTTTTTCAAAGAATTCTATGATAGAGTCTAAGATAAATCCACAAAACTTGAGGCCCAGTGTGTACTCATGCATTGCCATTGAGAACAGAAGAGTGTCTCAGCAGTAATAACTTGGCTGTTCCAATATGGTATGGTCATTTTGTGCTGGGACATTCTGAAAAGGTGTATTTTGCGATTAGTCATTCTGTCCATTTTGAATCATGGTCTTAAGCCATCTGCTTATTTGGCTACACCGCTCACTAGGCACAGATACAGTGGGAGTCATGCATCAAAGCTCTCACACATACTGGTCAGCTGGGATGGTGTCCACTTTCAAATTGGATTTTGGCATCAAAGTGGAACATGATAGGGGAAAAGTGTGGAAAGAGGCTTGTTACACATACAGATTGTAGACTAATAAGAAATTGGTAGGTGATGAACAAAGAGCAGCAGCATCTCTGTTTCCATGTCTGTCTCTTTCTCTCTTTCTCATGCCCACACAAAAAGGTGCTATAGAATTGCTTAGATAAATCCAAACTATTCTCTGCTCACTTTTAAGCTTAAAGCTCGAGGTCTTCATAATTGCATGATTCCGACAGGTCTTATGGGTCTTGACACACATTGTAGGGGTACCTTTTTATTTTATTCTGTCTGTCATTTTATTTTTTAAATGGCTATAAGCAGGTTCATGTGGTCATTTTAGAGTGCTGTGGGAATAATTAAAATAGATAAACATGATGTAGTAATACTGTAAAATCTGGCTGGATTGTTTCTAAAATTGCCAAACTGGCAATTTAAGACATTACTTTTTTCAGCCCAATACATCCAATCCCAACCTTGGCTGCCTTACATAAACAGCACATAATAGCATCAGGCACACAACACATGATCATAAACTGTTAGATTTCAGCTCTGAAAATGGAGGAACAGTGCTTCAAGTGAAAATCAAGGCCCTCAACCTAGATAGCTAAATGACTCAGTTATATATTACCCCCTGCCAGCCAAATTAGATGAAATCTAGGTAACCACAAGCTATGTGGTGAGTGTGATGATTATATCAAAGCTGTTGAAAATGGACGTGATGGATTTTGTGAGATAATACAGTTTAGCTTAATGGGTTTTATTCTTTCTGATTATGTTTCAGTTTTCCTGTTCAGACTGCACTGACGGTCTGACACAAACCTTCAGATTATCTTGCTCTTTGTTTATTTGACAGAAATGTGTTTTTGGAGCAATTGTTTGTGTTAAAAGAAATGGCTTTGTAATTCTATGATATCATCCAGTCTCCCTCTAATCATAGGGTAACCTGTAAATAAGATTTCAATTGGATGCAGGCTTCCAGGTGGGTTATGGACAGTGCAGATGCAACAAGCAGACCTGCGATGGGGAGCGGTAAAAAAGGCAGTGGAAAGGGGGCAAAGTGAATACATCAGGCACATGTAGACCTCACATGTAAGGAAAGAAAACAAGCCTTATCTCTTCCCCAACGTAGCTACTGTTACAATATGCAGTTCTGCTGCTACTTCCACCACATGTTCCCTTGTTTCCTGACCATACATAGTGCAAAGGTCATTCTAGAATGCAGAGCACACTGACTGGCATTAAATACCATTTAAAATTGTCCTGAGGACTCCAGTAATGGACTACCAATTGTATGTTTTCATCAGCACCTACTTCCAGCTATTCTTAGCACTGGCAGAAGCACCAATGCGCCAAGTTCTGTAAAGGGAGGAGGAGGTTGTTTTGAGGACGCATTCTCGCTTGTTCTCACTTATTTTGGCATTCTCTGTGATTGTGCTTGGAATGGGCTGCACTGGTTTGGAAGTTCTTTTGTTATAAAAAAAAGAATATGGTGGAAAGAGAGAGAGGTAAAGGGGGAGAAAGACTGGTATTCCTAAAAGACATTTTTGCTTTTCACTCAGAAAATGTCCTAGAGTGAACCGCCTTGTTTGGAATGCGATGCAGATTCCTGAGTTCTCTACCAGATGTGGCCTGCATCAGTTAAAGTGGGAGAGTGACCTGAGGCTATGGGAAAGGCCTGAGCTGTGTCTGTCTGCAGCCTTATCGACCCACTGTTGCCTTTCCATTAAGGCGCTTGCACACTTAAGATGTTTCTCTCCTACTTTTCCTTTTTCTTCCCTTGCCCAAGGCTCTGTAGGCTGACACTATCTCTGCCATTCTAAGCACATGATAAATCAGCTTGGTCTTTTTTTCTGACCTGCTCATATCTTACACTTAAGCCCATGTTTCAGTGGGTCTCATAGACTTTGCATTACCCCTAAGTGCTCTAATAACCTGTAGATCCACTGCACTGTACCACTTTGGCTCAATTTGCTGCAGTGGCCTGACAGGAGACAGCATTACATCATTCCCTTAGCCATCAGTGATTAATTGGGGAGAAAAGGACAAGATGAGATAACAGATACAGATGAAGCAGCAAAGTAAGGAGAGAATAAAGTTTGTTTACATGAATTTCATTTTTTCACCAAAGACACACTAGAATGATTTATTGTCATGAGAGTACCTGCAAGACTTGCTGTCAACCTTGATAAATTATTTTCTAGATAGGGTCGGGGTGAGATCATTCTCTCTAAATTCAGCAATAATCCTGACAAATGTCAGCACAACCCAGGAGAAATTCAGTGCAAAACTTTGCATATATTGATCCCAACTCTGAGGGAGTTGTCTGAGAAATAAGTTAATAACAAAACTTATTGAATGGTCATCCAGAGTCCTGTGTTTTGTACAGGGGTGAAAGTAAACAAATCCTTGTCCTCTTGTCCGCGTTCTGCCAGGCTGAAGAGGCGGAGACAGCTCAAGCAGAGCCAATCAGAGAAGAGTGTAAATGAGCAGAAACCAGCTAATTCGCCTTTGAAGTCGTCCATCATCTCCTGTCCAGACATCCCAAATGCCACTGACCCCAAGGACAAGAACGCAAAGGCAGACCTACAGAGAATAACAGAGAAGCCATCTGCAGGCTCTGGTAATACCTGCATCATAAACTCACACCACATCATAGTAGAGAGTCTTCTATCCAGACAGCCCAGGGTCAGAGGTTTCTTGGGAAATGAAATATTTAGGACACTTAACTGTATTGTAATTCTACACTGAAGCTTCAAAATGTGAAGTGGCTGTGAACATGCATTACTATATGCCCCGAATGATCTAACTGACAGCATAAATTTTAGTTGCATAGACAGATTTTCAGATTCAGAAAAACTGTAGTGATCCCCGCAGGGAAATTGCTTTTTTACATTGTAATTCAGTATGGCTTGAGGGTTAACTTATACCTTATAACTAATACCTTAGTGGATCATTTACACTGACTGTTCTATGATGGATTTCCAATAGAAGGGCCCTCTGTTTTTTATGCACAGGAGACAGTGTTAAATGGTCTCAATAGTTTTAAACAGGAAGTTGCATAACTTATTCTGTACTGCTTTTTTAGGGATCATGACCTCTCAGCTTTTCTAGAAAATTAGCCCAAATTTCTTCATTTTCCTTTGAGTTGTTAGGGTTGACTGGAGTTATTACCTGTCGAGTGAGCTAGACATTGAATGGAGTGGGGGAGTGGAAGTAGCGAGAACAAATTTTTTTCAAAGTTTTTGAATCACTGCAACCACAAGAGGTTCTTCCTCGTACAGTTACAGCTGTGCTCAAAAAATCATAGGCTGATAGGCCCAGTAGGTTGCAAGATTGGCCATGGACAAATAGGCACACAAACACACCCAACCCGATAATCTCCCAGTAGAGATAAATAAAAAGTGTTTTGTGTAATGGGCGTATTCATTAAATAAGCAAATCAGAATGATATTAAGTTATAAGCAATCCTACTGGCTTAGGCTACTTTGTCCTTCATTTGTCTTCTTTTATGTTCTGTATGAACTTTGGCATTATTTTATCCTAGCAGGTATTGGTGGGTTTGGTCACAGCATAAATAGACTCTTCATCACTCATATAGTCACCAGCCTCATATTCACAGTGTCAGTGGACTCCTGTCTGTCATCAGTTTGTTGTGTCAGCCAGCTGTGTAAACTCTGCTGTATGTGATATAATAAAAATACCCCATTGTTCCCGATAGACCATCAAATCAAACATGCAGTGGTGCAGGGTAATGATAGTGCTCCAAATAAAGACATGTACTGCTGTCTTTCCATTATAATTATTCTGCATAACAGCTAGACAAACAAATGTAGCCCACTGGGTTATAAAGCGCTTTGAGCTACCATTTGAGATGAGCATAAAAGACCATCGCACTGCCATGCTGCATGGAATAAAAGAACAGTGCTAGAAGAACGGTTTTCATGTGATAAAATTACCAGTCACAGCTCAGTACAAAGCTAGTGCGCTACTGTGTTCACTCAGGCAGAAGGTCTTTCTAGAAGAGAGCGAAGACACAGCTGGAGTCCGGCAGTCTGATGCTTAGTCATGCCCTCTGTTTCCATGGCAGAGGCAGCATTGTAATGAGGCAGTTAGGGAGTGGTGCACTAATAACCTCTGTGTTCTTGGCAAGAGGTAAATGCTGACTGTGGATCTTAACTACTACAAGGGTCAGGTTTTGTGTATATTTATGATAACTGCTTCAGCATGTGTAGGCTAGTGATTTAAGCTCAGATAATAACAGGGCCTGTCCATCTACTGGTAATGAATCAAGATGTAACTGACTGGATGTTTTAACGTGTGTTGCCCTCTCTGTTGATTATCAGATGTGCTCCTCTGGTGTCCAAGATTATTGTGTTAAAAAAAAGTATGCATTTTAACTAAAAAATGCATTTTAACTGTGAGAAAGGATAGAGCCTCTAACACAAGATTATGTGGTGAAATCTTCATACATATATAGCAGTAACTTAGAATCACAGTGGATTTCTCTATGGATCTGTGAGCAGAGTGAGATGGAGAGAATAGAACTACTTTTATGTCCTTATAGAGTGGGCTGTCAATATTTTATTGATTCTGTTTGTGTGTGAAATCATCTCTCTTCTTATTGTTTCTTGGCTTTTCTCAGGAAATTTCTAACTATGCTGAGATTGCAAAAGCTCTCTTTCTCAATTTCTCTCTCAGATGATGCCTGCAGAAGTAATGGTCAGGCAAAGCGGGAGAAGAGGAAACCACCAGGGACGGTGGAGTTCATAGTGAGTAATAACCCAGCAATACTACCCTCTCACCCTGCAACTCCCACGCTGGCTGCTGACTCACCTACCTGCAGAAAAGTTGCAGATGAGAGATCTAATCAGTGCATAATGCAGTGTTTTTCCCTCTATGCATTAAAAAGGGAGTTGGGGTGGTTTCACCAATGTAGCTCTTAGGATGGATTTTAAGAAATGGCATATGAAGATATTTAGGAAGCACCTAAAATGCTCTTAAAGTGCGATTCCTCTTTTTTCTGTGTATTGGTCATGAATTTCTTTAGTTTCCCTACTTACAGACTTCTCAAAATAGGGCCTGAATAAAATACGGTGAATGAACTTTAGGTTTACTACTATTGAAGCTATATTACAGAATTAATTTAACTTTTTAAATAGGCATGTTTGACAATATTAATGGTGTCAGTTTCTCAGGGGTCTTTGTGCTGCAGCCCCAGAGTATTTCCGCTTGGAAAACATTGGAGGAAGAGCCTGTTTAAGTCAACTATAATTTATGGTTTTTTTATAGTAAAGTAAAAAAATATATATAGTAAGTAAAAAAAAAAAATTAACATCGTTTACTCCTATTTGACTGAAGCTTATTTTCATGACATGAGACATAGGCCTTCACCAAATAAAACTTTAAAATAAATGTTAATTTTAATGTGAGGTTTAGGGAAACCTTTGAATACTTTGAACTATAACCTAATTTCTTAAATTTGTATGGAATTCGAGGACTGTAGGAATTTAAGACAGGTGAAGGGTTGTCATTACGGTAAAAAAACAAAACAAAAAAAAAACTCATTCATTTTTAAAATTTTTATTAGGAAGAAACATAAGAGGTTAAGTAAATATAAGGGCTAGTTTTGAAGGTACCATTTGTCCTATTTTTTTAAAGACTACAGTTAAGAAAAATGCAACTTGAGAAGATTTTTTTTTTCTTAAGAAGCTTTCATTAATCCTGCTCCTGATCTCATGTTACAGGTTGGACCAAACGATTCCCTCAACAGCATTGCACTTCAGTTCAACATCACCCCAAACAAACTGGTCCAGTTGAACAAGCTCTTCTCCCGCAGTGTCTACCCTGGTCAGGTGAGGTTTGGTCACTGCCATACACTACAGCTTCACTTTCTTCATCGTTGTACTAATTGTCTAACATGCTTGTCCTGCGCCCTCACAGAAGCTGTTTGTCCCTGATGTCACCCAGTCAGCATCAGACTCCAAGTCTCAAAGTTCCTCTGATCCTGCCTTCACAAATGGCCTACCTGAGAAAGCCTCCCAAGTGAGTAATTAAAGTGTTATGTTGCATCTGTGGTACATCATCATTACCAGTAGCCTCTTACACAATATGTGTCTGCGTCCTCTTTTTATTTTTAGCTGTGATGATTGATGCGAGTAATTTTGTTTTTGTTTTGAACTATGTCAGTGTTTTGTCCTGATTTTGTTCTATTGAAGTTGTGACGCTAAAAGGTTTGGGGAGATATTGGATAAATTATGGCCGTAAAAATTGATCTTTGGATAAATCAGCCAGGTTCACGCCACACCAGCAGGTAACTGTTGGAAATAATCAAATTAGCTAATAAACAGTCTGCTTTTTGCCTTTCTCTACTGGCCTGAACAGTTGATCTGACAGTGAACAAATTAAATTTAATTAAAGCAAAACTGTGGTTTTGCTTTAATTTAAGATAAGCATTTTGATTCTTCAAAATGCTCTTGTAATTTGACTTCTTTTATCCTCCATGATGAATTCCAAATTTGATTCACTGTATTAAGCTTGAAATTAACACTCAGTACACAATTCTGTGTACAAAAGAGCATAGAAAATGTACATTGTCAATTGAAAATTGGCATATTTCTGTGAAAAATGTATATTGATGGTATTATTTTGGCTAGTAACAGATTTTTTGGTAGGATCTTGTGTGTGTGTGTGTGTGTAGTGTAAAAGCCAGACAGGTGAGACATAAAGTTAGTTGCACTAAAGACTTCTCTGACTGAGTATAGGTCAAACACTGATAAGTAAAGAAAACAAGCGGTCACTGGCAACACCATTTCGCTCAAAACAAGGTACATTAAAAACAGGTACAACTAGCAGGACTCTGATGTGACCTTTTAACATCTCACAGGATGGGGCTCTGAACAGCTCAGCAAAGGCGTTACGGCGCGAGTTGTCTCCGGCCTCCGAGGATGAGAGCCCAGCAACGGTTAAGTTCATCAAGATGAGCTGCAAATATTTCACTGACGGCATGGTGAGAAGCCACAGATTCTGTCCTTGTTAATATTTGGCAGTGTCAGGTAACCACTTAAATTGCAGCTTGCTACTAGAGTGATCTAGCATCCTTGCAGGTTGTTGATTTTTTGACTTAGATACAGTGTAGTTTACCCTCCCAGGCTCTGATGTCTCTCCACATTATTTTAATCTTGCAGGGTGTGGTGGGAGGGGTGATGATTGTGACACCCAACAACATCATGTTTGACCCCCACAAGTCAGACCCCCTGGTGATCGAGCACGGCTGTGAGGAGTACGGCCTGATCTGCCCTATGGAGGAGGTCATCTCTGTGGCGCTCTACGACGATGTGTCGCGCATGAAGCTCAAGGATGCCCTGCCGTCGTAAGGCAGCCTCACCATCTCATCTTCCTTCTCTCTTGACTGCTCTTCCAGTTCTCAGCTCTTACATTTCTCTCCTTTCTTGTTCTTCTTTTCAATTTCTCTTAGCCTTGGTGTTTGGATCAATTAACTATTAACTGCCTGTACCAAGCCCTTTCAATTTCTGGGATTTTTCCCATTTGCCTTTTGACCATCTCTCTAACTTTCTTTTTGTATGGAGCTCCATTCATTCCACTGTATTTTGTTGTCAAGACAATTCTTAGGTGACATCCCCTTTCAGACTTTCATTTAGAATTTTTACTTTTCCATTTCAAGCTGTTGATTTGTGTTCCATCATTGCCCTTTTAGATTAATTTGCTATTTTGATACATGCATTATTTTTTGTCTTTATTCATTTATTATTTATTATTTCTGTTGGACATTTCTTTTTCTTTTGTTTAATTTTTCCCTCATCTACATTTGCGGTGCGGTGTGTGTGGTGCCCCGTGACCCCACAGAGACCTACCCCAGGATCTGTGTCCTGTGTACAGGCCTGGAGAGTGGGAGCAGCTGCCTTCCGAGCGGGACCTCAACCCCTTCAGCCGCTATGAAGCTCTGGATCCCAAGCGGCCCATCGTCTTAGATGACATTGACTCTACAATCTCAGAAACTGGTAAGATGTCTGACTTGGCATGTATTGTGAATCAAACTATATCAAGTATATGGTCCAAGGTGATCCAGAAGCTACCAGCCAAATGAAGGTTCAGTTGTTGTGCATGATGATTTTTTCTGGTCACTACCAGCAAAGATGAGGAACCATTTTTGCAGCTTGTTTTGCTCTTTCATGTCTGCTAAATTAATGAATGTTACTGGTGAGTGTTCAGATCCATCCACAAACCTGTAAAACATAACTCTGGTTTATGATCCTGTCATTGCCATTCAGATACAAATTTCTTAGAGCAACATTTTCTTCTACATCAGCATAATTTTTATCAATTTCACATGAATTTACTGGCATTAGAATATATACTTAGCTTGTTGAACTTGTTGATTGATGCATAGTTCATCTTTCAAAATGGCAGGAAGTGCAGAGGGTGAACAGACAGAGAAGTCCCCGTCAGATGAGGGCTTCACAGAGCTGGAGCCGACCGTCAATGGGAGCACCGAGGAGCCGGAGGGGAGTTTGTCCAAACCATACAGCACTGTCAGCGGGGATCAACAGGAGCTCTTAGGACCTAGTTACCCAGACCAGGGAGACTTCCAAGAGGAGTCCCTGCTGGCACCCTCTCAAACAAAAGGGAAGCTGGATGATGATGAGGACGAGGGTGTGGCTCACAACAGCTCCGTTGAGGATGGAGAGTCACTGCAGTCTTCGTCAGAAACTGAAAAACAGGGTGACATGCGCAATAAATCTACAAGCCTAGAGGTAACTGAAACCAAAGATATGAAATCTAAAGGGACCGAAGAGGTGGTAAATCCACATGATGTCATAAGCACTGCAGTGGACCAAAACAGAAGGCTAAGTCTGAAAGAGGCTGCAGAGACTCATGGGAAATGTAGTCCTCAAGGACCATGGCAAGCAGTGGAATTGAAAAATGGACCAAAAGAAGAGGATGGGCTGAGTGAGGAGGAGAGGCGGAAGAAGAACTACGAGGCAGAAGTGAAGTCCTGGCTGCTGGAGAGGATGCAGGCTCCGATAGAAGGTAAGACTTCTAAACTAATTGTAAAGGAACAGTTCACCCAAAATGCAAAAAAAAATATATTTTCCCACTTTCCCTTGCGGTCTGTCCATCCCGATAGTTTCTGTTTTGTTTAGCAAGCTTTCCAGTCTGCCACGACCTTCCCAGTCTCTTGGGGCCCCAGTACAGTGGTGCTGGATGGGTAATGTATTGTGGTGCTCAAATCATCAAAAATTCAAGACTCAAGAACTCAACAGGAACAGCTCATTCTAAGAACAGTGACATGGTTTGGGGAAGCATGACCAGAGCGGCTAGGAAGGTTTCAGGAGGCAGACTCGAGAAACTGTGTCCAGGCATAACACAGGTGGTTTATTTACAAAAGAAAAGTGGCACCATGCTACACATGTAACTGGAAATATGTTTTTGTTTGGGGCAGATAGATACAGTACAAAAAAGATACAGTACAAGAGATCTTTTTTGTATTTTGGATGTACTGTTCCTTTAACTAAATATTTATGTATAAGGAGATTATCAGTTAGATACCAATCATTTAGATGTTGAAAGACAAATCTAAAACTGTTTGTTTTCCCCCTATCTTTTTCATTAATTCCCCGCTCTGTACAGACATGCTGTTTTCCTCCGAGGAGAAGAGTAAAAACCCACCCATGTTCCTGTGCTTCAAAGTGGGAAAACCAATGAGGAAGTCCTTTGCCACAGGGATGACCTCTAGCCCCACCCACTCATACGGGGGCCGGGGAAAGCAGCCTGAGTACTGGTTTGCTGTGCCGCAGGAAAGGTGAGATAACAACTAGTGCATGTGTTGAAGGGCTTTCTGTAGTGGTTGTACTGATGTCATGTAAAAAATAACCAACAGTAAACTGTCTGAAAAAGAAAAATTCTGGGTTCTAGTCCTGAAAGTCAGTGCGTTTGAGTCAGTGATGTATTTTTCACCTTACTATGTTTGTGTGTTCCAGGGTAGACCATCTGTATGCATTTTTCGTCCAGTGGTCTCCGGATGTGTACGGGAAAGAGGCGCGGGAGCAGGGGTTTGTGGTGGTGGAGAAGGACGAGCTGGACATGATCGATAACTTTTTCAGTGATCCTGCATCTTGCAGCTGGGAGGTGAGCTCGGAAGAAATGGGAGTTTGTAGTTGTGGTTTTGTACGTGGCATTTGTGGATGGAGCTCTGGATATGGTAGTCAAGGATGCAACCACTGCTGTATTTTTGTACTCTGGTCAAGTTTTTCTTACATCTTTAAATGGGATGCATTGATGACTGGATTCATGTTTTGTGTAGACAGGGAGGCCTTTATGTCTTAGTGATTTCATTGTCATATAGATTTGTTTATTTGTTGGTTTTGCCTCCAGATCATCACTATTGATGAGGCTAAGCGTAGGCAGAGTTTCGGCAGCTGTGATGGAGACTTGTCTGTGGATGCGCTGCCCATCCTCAGTGATACCAGTGATCTGCTGCAGGACACACACATTGAGAAGGTGAATCCTACACATGCTTGCAGCTTGACCTTAGCCAAGTAATATGATTCATTTTGTGTTGAGAAAATAAATCAGTGTTGAGGAAGATTGAGCCCATATATACGCAGGCCGGTTCTCTGTGTTCTGGTCTGATTATCTGTCCGCTGTCCAGCTCGCCTGCCGCCTGCCGGCCCGGGTGCAGGGCTACCCCTGGAGACTGGCCTACAGCACTGTGAAACATGGGACCAGCCTCAAGACTCTGTACAGGAACCTGGCAGAAGTGGACAGTCCGGTGCTGCTGGTCATCAAAGACATGGACAACCAGGTATGTACAGTGCCAGTGCAGCTATGGTAACTGATGAGGTTCCACTGATGCCGATGATAGTTCAATAGCTATGAGATCATTAAATTGAATCAGTAGAAGTCGTTGTTACAAGTGCAGAAGGCAGCTGTCCTAAATGATCTGGTATGCTGCACCGTCTTCTGTGTGTTTTATACCTCGTATGGAGATTGCTAATAAATTGTACACAATTATTACAAATAATACAACGATCCACTACATTTAGTACATTTCTACTCCCAGCACTTGTTTTGGCAATCTAAGAAAGTGACTGATAATTTATCATCATGGCTGTATTCATTCTGCATCATACATGTCTGTATGCAGCTGTGCATGACCAGTTCTTTTAAAACCTACCAGCCCAAGTTGAGTCAGTTGGACACAAAACTGTTGTGTTGTCTATTTCAAAAGTCTGTTTCAAAAGCAAAACAGATGGCTCTTTCTATGCTCAAATCTTGACGTAAACGTCAAGCAAACGTAAACGTAAACAGAATTTTCTTGGAAATTTGAGCAATGTTTTTCAAAGTCCTGCAGTTATGCTGCTCCACACATGCAGAGGAAGTTTGCTCTTTTATAAGCTAAATGTGTATATTTAACATCAGTGTTTCTATGCTTGTTGGACACTAAATCACATTCCCAGACAAACACTTAAGGTTTTGAGTTTTTAACTTGTTTTGGTAACTATTCTGTTACAGTGAATGTCACAATCATCCACACACCTGCTCGTGATTATTTTTTCCAAGGAAACAGCTTTTTCTATCTTTAATTGAATCAGACTCGTATTTCAGGTGTTTGGGGCATTTTCCACTCATCCCTTCAAAGTGAGCGAGCACTGCTACGGCACAGGAGAAACATTCCTCTACAGCTTCTGTCCTGAGATCAAGGTTTGCACTCAATTCCTGTCATAATTCAGTTTGGGTATTAAGCTGACACTGAACTTGTAAATGTAAGTGGTAAAATCAGCAGGCTTGTTCATCAAATGGCAAATACAGACATACTTTTTTGTTTGTTTTCAGGTGTACCGCTGGACCGGGGAGAACTCCTACTTTGTGAAAGGCAATACTGATTCTCTGCAGATGGGAGGAGGAGGGTGAGTAGATAACACAAGTACATGCTGCCAGCCACATTGCTGATTACTGACTTCCTTCCAGCTGGCTTCTTTTTAAACAATCTTTTTTTTATTTTTAATGCAGACAGTTTTGTGAATTGGATTATGCTAATGCTAGCCTTGTTCCTGCACATCAGACACGCCTATTTCCGCACTTGTTTTTCCAGTGCAGGAGAAAGGAGCTTTCCTTGAGATGCACTGGTACTGATTTTCAGAACCAATGCGAGTACAAAGAACTTAGTATATCAGGCGATAACCATATTGATCTGAGTACAGCTTCATCTACAGTCATTTGTGATGCCTGTTGGCCTTTTGGAAAACAGTCACGGGAACAAGTGGATCAAATTGTGGATCAAATTCATTTGACGACTATTTGCAGCTTTGATTACAAAAAACAACACATCAATCAAACCCTAGTAGTCATCTTGTTGTTCCACCTCCATCTCACCCTCAAAAATCAGCATTTGGCACAGTAAACAGTGAACAGTGGGAAGTCTGTTCTCCTCTCATATACATTCACAACTTCCTTTTTTCACTGAAAGGGGCAACATCTTGAAATTGCGTGTAAGCTAAAGCTATGAAGAAATACAAATCGAGGTTTGCATTGCTATACACATCTCTTAACCACTGGACAGCCTTTTGTCTCAGAGTAGCTCTGCCATTGACCAATGTGTAGCTGCGTTCAACCTGAGTCTGTTCTGTCTTTTCCTATACCCGCCTCCCCCACCACCACCATCACATCCAGTGGTCAGCTGGGCTTGTGGCTGGATGCTGAGCTGTACCGTGGCACCACCACCAGCTGTGCCACCTTCAACAACCAGCCCCTCTCCGCCCAGCAGGACTTCAACATCCACAGCCTGGAGGTATGGACCTTCGAGTAGCTCCGCCGCCTCCAGCCACTTCTGCATTTCACTCACTGATCCACAACCCCCTTCCCCCCAACCTTCAAACCCCTAGTCTGTATGCACCACTAGAGGGCAACCCTACCTACCCAAGTAACACTAAACTTTTTGTGGGACAAGACCAAGAGGAACTTTGCTAGGTTTTCATGTCAACAGACTGAGAATAGGCGGTCTTCTGGATTATTCACAGTTGGAAGGCGTGAGCAAGCGTAGTTCATTGTTATGGATGTTTGCTGGATCCAGATATCAGCTGCTCTGTTGATACTCTGAAGGCAGATGCCTGTGTGAACCTGTGTTCACGTGGGTTTTCCCCCTCGCAGGTATGTTGTCCAGTTTATATCTGGTTTGTCACCCCTTGACGGGTCGAAGTGTGAGAAAATGGTGGTGTTCTTGTTCGCTCTCACTTCATTGGCTGCCTTAGATGTCCCACAATGCCTCCAGCTATCCCAGCATGCAGACTGCCACACCACTATATATTTATCAAGAGGGGAAAGGGAATATGAAGGTGTGAAGAGGGCTGCTATTTGACCCTGTGGTTATGAGGGCCAGCCTGAGGATGTTACCATTAAGGTAATATTAAAAAAGCTGGCTTCAAGAGTCAGTATAAAAAATGAGGCGCCCAGGAATGCTGTAGGTTCCTTTGTGCAGAAATAATTGCTTTTGTAGTTTGTACATTTCCAATGGTTTATCTTTTTCTGACACAGTGAACTTGTGTAAAAGGAAGAGGAAATTGTGATTCAAGGATTCAACGTAGTGTATTTGAGATTTTATTTCTCTTACCAAAACTGCATATCCTCCCTGTTAAGCCTATTTTAAATGCAGGAAATGGAGTATCTGTTTACAACGAGAAGCGTCGTACTTCCTCCGAAGGCCGCCTTGTTCTCGTATTTTGAGTCACAGATTGACTGAATGAGAATGTTTCATTGCTTTTCCTCATTACTCTACATCATTTTCATTCCATTTCCATTTTCATAGCCCCCCACAATCTGAAACAGCTGGTTAGCCGGGAAGGTAAAGTACAAAGGGAAAATTTGCAATGACCAAAAGTTTATTTTTTATTTCATGTTTTTTGAGAATCCATCATATTTTATATATTTTAGAATTTTATTTTTACATGATTTGTTTTCACAAAGAATGTTTATTTCTTTACTTTTTTATGGTTTTACATTCATAGAAATGTTTTGCTGTATGTTTCTGTTCTTTGATTTGACTGGTCAAGACAGAGATGCATCCCAACAAGCACTAGAAGAGACTGAAGAAACTGGTGTCAGTATTGAGTTCATTTGTCATGCTGACCAAATTTATCTCTTTGATTGTAATGTGTGGTCATCATTGTTGGAGGGTTGTACCCAGTATTAGTTTAATATGTCATTTTGCACTGCAGGTTAAGTGGACATTTCATTCACTCTATATTGTGGCCCTGTGTAAGTCTTACATGTAAAATTGCCACTGAATGTTGTTTGATCACCACATGAGGGAAGCTGCCTGTCCAGCTGCAAGTCACCCTGTGCTTTATTTTAATTGATGGCAAAAGGGATAATCTGTTGGTTTTATTGCACTCTGTCATGCCACTAACTAAAAGTTCAGTTCTACTAACATGGAAAGAAATATTCGTTTATATCCTGTGTATTCCACAAAGACCTTACACAGGTGTGTAGTGCATGAATATGCAATACTGAAAATCTTGGCCACTATTATGATATCTGCCATACTATTCACTAATGCCAGGTATCGCTTCATGTGAAAATGAGCTTTGTCTTCTTGGCTGTTAAGTGTTGTTTGTAACTGTGAATGCTCCTTAAGTATTATTTCTTGTGAATCCAAAACTGCCCTGCTCTGTGACATCACCAAGGATCTATTTATTGTGTTGTTATTGCTACCACATTTAAACCTAAATAAATGGTAAATATACATATATAAAATGACCAGTGTTTTTTTCTTCTGTTTGTTTGTTATTACCAGGGTGCATCACAAGTAAATTGTCTGACTTGTCTGAATGTAGACTACTACAAACCAGTGAGACCTGCGATGGATTGTGATAGGCCACATCCCAGACCTGTCACATCAAATTATTGCAAATTATGTTATTCTTATTATAGAATTAGAAAATTATAGTCAGATAATAAGATTATGCTACATCCTGGTAATAGTGAATTTAATTGTAAAAAAGAAAACCACCTGAATGTTTGGATTAGAAATATGATTGAGTCAGCCATGTTGATCACTGTTCATAGTACATATCATGAGTCATGAGATATTTTATAACTCATAAAAATAAATAAATCAGTGTTCTTTGAAATGACATCATCATGTGAGTGGGAGTATAGTTCAGTTTTATCACATGATGAAGATACCCGGATGGAAAACAGGAACTTATGCTCCCTCAGAGATCGCCTATTGAGAAGAGGAATCACTCAGAAGAAAAAAAAAAGATAAATTAAGAACTGATCTGATTAATTTTAAGTAGATAAATTTGGCTGCAGGAAGGTTTCTCACGCACGCTGGGCGTTAAGGGGCTGGGTGTAGTGGAGAGGAATTAAGAAATTAATTAACTTCAAGTAACTCATTATGTCAGGAGTAAATGATTAAATCAAGTAGACAGGCATTTCATTACTGTTTTTTTTTCTTAAATAAAGCAAAGAATGTAGCCAATGTAATAAGAGAATGCAATCAATGGGTACAGCTCCTCTGCCGTGCGTTGCATCACGTTGGCCTGCTCCATCACCACATTCAGTTCAGCCTCTCTCTGCCTTACTTGTTTCCTCAGAAAGCTCATGTTGGCATTCTGCATAATATATTGTGCAAAACACCGCATGCCACGAAGAGTACACTTAATTTCTGAGGGCTGTATTGTAGCCTAATGTGCCACCTGATTTGTCCAAGCAGCTAAAACACACTTTCAGCCAAATGTTTACTCCACTCCGGCTCCTGCCCTCAACAACTCACTGTTACGTTACTTCTGAGCTGTTGGCATCACAGAACATGTTCTTTCATATCTATGGTTGGCATGTTAATATATTGGGTGATAAGCCACAAGCGTAATAGGTATCCGGCCACCCGGCCAGAGTGCAGTGCCCTGGAAGTGTGGCAGATTAACAGGCAGGTGGCTGGTGTTGTGCTGAGATCAGATGTGGCCTTTGGGGCTCTTTATCGCAGTGACCTATTTTTTTAAGCAAAATGGCAAAATCTGGCTTTGCGCTCCCTCGTTTAAAGACATCTCCCATTTCGGCGCACCACCACCACCACCACCAAGAGTAAAAATACCACACGAATGGGCGAAGAGTGTGTTTCTAGGTCATCAAAACATCACGTCGTCATAGCGTTCTTTGCGCACCCACGAAGATAGGGCCCACAGTTTCCGGGTTGTGACATTTCATGACAGCAATGGCCTGTTGGAAGTGGAAAATAAAGAATGTGATGTATGGGCTGCACAGTCTATGCTCTTCATTCTGTTGCTGCGATAATAAAAAGCAACTGTTTCATATTTGTTTATCTGTAATAATGTAACAAATTCAGGTTTTCAACAACAATCTTTTTCACCAGGTTAACTATGGTTACCAGATGTCCGACCAAAGCACTGGAGCGCCAGTCAAGTTGAAAACGTCAGGAAAAAAGAGACAATTTCCGAGCTGCACTTGAAGGCAGGAAGAGCAGCCCGCAACTTGAGGTTGTAAAACATACTGGGTGTAATGTTTCCTGGCACAGACCAGGAACAGACAACGGAGAACAATCACACAGACAAGCCATTATAGCAAAATATGGAAGTAGAACTATCAGACTCAGATGATGACTTTGTTGAAGACTGTATTTTCTGTTTGATTGCGAACGATCAGGACAAAGACACGAAGATTATTAAACAGGTAAGTAAACCCAACACAAACGTAGTGTCCCTGTCAGGCTTTTAAATCATTTATCATCACCCTAATTATAAACTCAACTTCTGTTAATAAACGGATCCCGGAGTCATACTTAACTTCACATCAACCTGTCCAATGTAAATCCTCAACTTAGTAGAAATAGACTCAGATCAGTTGACTTTAACTTAGTATCAACTTTATATCAGTTAGGATTGATACAAAGTTGACACTAGGTTGATAAAGGCTGATACTAATTTGAATATTAACATTTCAAAATCCAAATAAAATATTACATTGTTTCGTGATAAAGTATTTTTATTTATCTTTTGGTTGAGACCTTTTCCCTCAGTCTCCCTCTTCCACTTCTATTTCAGAACAACATTTGGCACTCAGCTGAAGGGGAAAAACGTGTAGGCTGAGAGAGCAGTATAGAGAACCATAGCTGTGAATTTTTGCCCTTCAGTCAATTTACTTTTTATTTCGGTTTCTGCTATCAAAATGTTGATCATTTGGGAGGAAGCATTGCAACAGTAAATCTCTGGTATCTGGTGGTTTGTTATGATAAACTCAATGTAGGTTATATGAAAAAATAACATTTATAATAATTATAATTTCTGCCCATATTATGCTGGGATAGGCTCCAGCCCCCAAGAATTATATGTATACTATAAGAACTATTTAATTTGAAAATTACACAAAGTTACGTTCCCTGGTTTATAGCCCCTGATGTACTTATATGTAGCTTGAATGAGTTTTGCCTTTTCATCTATGATATTTTCAACTATTCCAACAGGATAATGAGCTGGTCTGTTTCCGGGACATTTACCCTGCTGCCCCTCATCACTACCTGGTTATACCAAGACAGCACATAGAAAACTGCTTCTCACTCCACAGCAAACATGTTGACCTCGGTAAGCTGGGGAATGTAAAGGGGTACTGTCACTACTGCTACTGTACTACTACTACTACTGGCACCATACCTCAGCTATTACTTAAACTTGACAGGACTACGCTTAATATACTGCATTATACTGCCCACACAAGCACACAACTTTTTCTTAAGAATACATTTCCTAGTTATTACTGATTTGTAACCAAGTCATGTTTCCAACAGTTGAAAAGATGGCTGATATGGGGAAAGCTGTGCTACGTGATCATGCTGGGATCACTAATATGAAGGACATAAGGTAGTGTGTTTGTGTGTGTGTGTGTGTGTGTGTGTGCTTTACATTGAGGCAGGTTTTACTTGTTCTTGTGTTCTGGCATTTCATCCTCCATGTGGAATTTTAATAAAACTGGACTTCCTTACTGTCTGAAGTAAAACTGAAAAGGTTGAAAGACCCAGCTACAGGTGTGCTGCAGTTGGACGTGCCGGCTTGCCGCCTTACATAGCAGGAGGGCAGAGCAAAGCGTTTATATATGCAGTCGGGTCAGGTCAGCAAAATCAGGTTAGTTTTAGAGAGCACCAAATCATTCAGTTACAGGTATTTAGTGATCTAATCAGTTATCTGTCCCATTAGTTATTTAATTTGATGTTGAAAAGCATTTGAAGCCATGTAATTAGGATCTTGCCTTCACACATCTCTCCCCACATCCACAGTTACGCTCAGAGGGAAGTTTGGAGCAACTTTTAAATCAGAGATGTGTTTGAATCCACAGGCTGGGGTTCCACCGACCCCCCTACACCTCAGTAGATCACCTCCACCTCCATGTGCTCGCACCTGCCAGCCAGATCTCTAATTTTATGGTGTATAAGTTCACTCCAGGCACATACAGATTCATTAATGTGAGTGCTGTTGACTAAACTGCCTTCTAGCTCTTTAGTTCTCATTTTCTTTATTTTCCTAACAGTTCTCTCTCATCATGGATGTACTACAGTTGCAGGAGTATTGACAAGACGCCATGACTGACCTTTGCACTTTTGATTCCTAGATGGTGAACTAGAGATTCCAGCTTTTTCTGCTTATTCTAATGCGGGACTTTTTTGAGCTGCTTTATATAAGAGCATCAGCTAGACTGTTAAATTTAAGGTATAAATGTAGAAATTGAGACAGAGAAGTGATCAAGTGACTTGTGTTGTAGCGTGTCTTTCTGGGCATCTCCTTTTGTCCTTTTTTGTGTCTAGTTTTTCTCTCTCCCATATACAGTACCATGTGATATTAATGTTGTATTAATGTTGAAACATACAAAGTAAAATATCCCTTTTGTCTTTACAGGAAGACCATCTTCTTAGGCTTCTAAAGGAAGCTCCTCCCAACACTTCAATCAGGTGTGCTTTAGGAAAATGTTTATGGTTTCTCTGAGCTATCAGTTTCCAGCCTGGACTCTAAAAGTTCCACAAGCCAAAGAAATCGAATGAGTTTATTGTGGCTATGTGTAAATTATATGTTTTAAAATCTCTAAAAAAAACATCATTTTTCACGCTGTAGTGTGAGTTTGTTCTACAAGTAAAGTTTCTTCTAATCTTTTTCTGTTGATGTTGAAGAGACAATGGCTCTCTCTGTCCGGCTTCTTGTCTGTGATGTAGAACAGGCACACTCAAACATTGTTATTCACCAGTTTAAGGCACAACCTAATTATATAACGTACATTTAGTCTACAAAACAGACAATTCTGAAAACTTATGGAAACACATGATGTTTCTCATTCTAGTGGGATCGACTACCTTTTCTGTGAAATAGAGAACAACCAGACGGAAACAGAAATCCCACTGAGCGTAAGTAGTACACTGTTTGGCTGTTTGCTGTTTATTATGTTCAAGATTTGAAAATCTCTACACTGACTCTCTCTCTCGCTCTCTCCCTCTCTCTCTCTCTCTTGTGTGTGTGTGTGTGTGTGTGTGTGTATATCTGTGTGATATTGTCAAAGAAGCAGCCATCAGGGTCCAACCAAAGCTTCCTCGGGGCTGAGGCAGCTTTGTCTTCCCACGAGAGATCCTACACAGAAGAAACACCAAGAAATCAAGCAATAGTACCGCCATCATATGAGCCTATATCACCACCATCATCACCACCCACTCCAGGCCCTATGGAGCCCAGATCACTACTGGAGTTCCTTCTCACTGCAGCTGAAATGGAGCCAGGAGAGTATGAAAAGGTGATGGTTGCTTTGGAGCCTGGCAACAGCAGCAGGGCTTCAGAGTTTGTCGTTGTGGATCAGTGGCCAGCAGGGACCAAGATCGAAGAGGTCACTGAGCCAATGACCTCTACTGCAACCCAGACAACATTGATGGAGGCAGTGAAAGAAGAAGACATCAAGCCAGAAGATGAAATCGAGTTTGAGGTCGAGTAAGAAGAGGAACAGTAAAAGTTAATCTTCTCTTAGTTATGACCAAAAAGAATGATTATTAACCTAAGACTAATGGGTTTTACATGAGAAATGTTGAACGACAGGTTCAGTGAATGTCTTAGTAGAAACTTGTAATAATTAACTTAAGTAGCCTAATGAAGTAATAATCAAGTAAAAAAGTTTAATGATTTAAAAAATATATATACTGTATATTTTAGGGTTGATTTGTGAGTAATTTATTTAATACTTGAGTAGCTTGAGCAACTTTTAAATAAATCTTAAATCTTGAAGTTGAAGTTGTTCTTAGCAGTTCTTATCCTCGCTGGGAACTCGATCCTCAATAGGGGGTTTAGTGCCTCGCCTTATAAATGTAAAATAGCCTTATTCTGTGTTACTGGGTCGGGTTCATATATGACGTTTCTTACTGGGTGTCTTAGCCCCGTTTGTGACAAGCACCAACCTGCGTATGGTGCTGGTCACGAGCTGTTCCACTGAGAATTGAGGAGTAACCATTTGGTGGTAATTAGAGTGCATAGCGGCAATGCTTACTGGTCAAAATGGCTAAAAATTACTAAAGTGTCCTGAATCCTCAAACCCTTTTATGTTCATGAACCCCTGAGTCTGCCCGTGAAAAGCATGCATAACTGCACGTGACACACGTGTAATTTCATTGGAGGACTCCAGGGGCAGCAACGAGCGCGCAATAGCTGAGTACCATTTTTGTGTCGCAGGAAACAGACCTGCACAAGTCATGTAAAAGAGAGTTTTTATACTCTATTTTATTTTATTACACCGCGCTCATGTCAGGCAACAGAAAATGGATCGTTTATTTGTTTATTTATGGCTTCAACGCCGTTCGATAATGAATTTTGAGTGGTTTATCTTCTTGAACATAGACGATCTTCGGAGGTGATAAGTTCAACTACTTCAAGTGCTCATCGGAAAACTCGACTTCACCGTGTTTACGAGTTAACAAACATGAACGCTCCCTCGAACTTGTGGCCTAACTGCCAGTAAATTGGCTATCGATGATATCCGAGTTTCCGGGTTGTGACATTTTATCACAACAAAAATGGCCTGTTTAAAAGTGGAAAATAAAGAATAGGCTATATGCTGGATATGCTGCGCAGTCTTTGCCCTTCGTTCTGCTGCTGCTATTTAAAAAAGCATCTCTTTCATATTTGTTTATTTGTAATAATGTAACAAATTCAGGTTTCCAACAGCATTCCTTTTCACCAGGTTACTATGGTTACCAGATATCCGACCAAAGCAATGGAGCGCCAGTCAAGTCGAACACGTAAAGAAAAAAAGAATTTCCGAGTTGAACTTGAAGTTAGGATGAACAGCCTATATACCTGCGATTGTCAAAACGTGTAGTGGGTATAATGTTTACCGGAACCGACCAGAAACAGACAACACAGACTAACAGTCACACAGTCAAGCCATTAGGCCATAGCAAAAAATGGAAGAAGGACCATCAAACTCAGATGATGACTTTGTTGAAGACTGTATTTTCTGTCTGATTGCGAACGATCAGGACAAAGACACGAAGATTATTAAAAAGGTAAGTAAACCCAACACAAACTTAGTGCCACTGTCAGGCTTTTAAATCATTTAAATCTGCCTAATTTTAACCAAACACTTTAATATCTGTTACTGTCTGTAGGCTGGATTGAAGTTAAAGGAAAACTACTGTCAGAAATAAGCGATCAATTCAATGGATCCCGGAGTCACACTTTATTTGGACTGTCCAATGTTAATTAGAGACTTGTATCAACTTGTATCAGTTGAGTTTCATGACTGAGTAAGATACTTAACTTCACATCATCCTGTAATACTGAACTTAGTATGCATAGACTCAGATCAGCTTCCACTTTGTATCAGTTAGGGTTGATACAAAGTTGACACTAGGTTGATTAAAGCTAATACTAAGTCCAAATAAAGTGTTACCTTATTTCGTGTTTCGTGATAAAATATTTCCACAACACCTATAGCTTTAGACATCCTTGTATGTAGCTTGAATGAGTTTTGCCTTTTCATCTATGGTATTTTCAACTGTTCCAACAGAATAATGATCTGGTCTGTTTCCGGGACATTTACCCTGCTGCCCCTCATCACTACCTGGTTATACCAAGACAGCACATAGTCAGCTGCTTCTCACTCCACAGCAAACATGTTGACCTCGGTAAGCTGGGGAATGTAAAAGAGTACTCTTACTACTGCTATGAATGTTGTAACTATTAATGCTACTACCACCAGCACTACTGCTACCTCAGCTACTACTTCAACTTGACAATTATACCTACACAAACACACAACTTTTTCTTAAGAATACTTTTCCCAGTTATTATTGATTTGTAACCAAGTCATGTGTCCAACAGTTGGAAAGATGGCTGATATGGGGAAAGCTGTGCTACGTGATCATGCTGGGATCACTAATATGAAGGACATAAGGTAGTGTGTTTGTGTGTGTTTGTGTTTGTAAGCTTGCTAAATTCACCTCTTTAAGCTCAAAAGTGACAGACTTGAATTGGGAGACTGTTCTCTCTT
Source organism: Neoniphon sammara (assembly GCA_900302535.1). NCBI lineage: Eukaryota > Metazoa > Chordata > Actinopteri > Holocentriformes > Holocentridae > Neoniphon > Neoniphon sammara. Next base: position 35,254 of record OMKZ01053029.1, read on the forward strand.
TGACTTTACGCTGAAGTCTACTGGTTTAAAAAAAAAACAAACAAAAAAAAACTGGACTTACTGCCTGAAGTAAAACTGAAACGGTTGGAAAATCCAGTGTGGGTTTCATTTCTTTCTTTCTTTCTTTCTTTCTTTCTTTCTTTCTTTCTTTCTTTTCAAACCCAGGGGAGCAAAAGTGAACTGACATTTCCTCACTTTAACAGAAACAAAAGATTATTCTATATATTCTATAAGAATATACTCTGTAACACTGCAGTGTGGGGAGAGTGAAGAGAATTGTTGATCAGCAAGATAATTGCTTAACCTTTTTTTTATTATTATTTTACCTTATTTTTATACAATTTAACTTGATATGTGTGTTTTATGTAATATCAACTTTTTATCACTTTGCATGTTTTACTTAAATAATCTTTGTATATCTTACTTTAATCTTTTGTCTTTGCATATTGTAACTTAATATTTTTTGTTTGTTTGTTTTTTATCTTTTAGCACGTTAGCTCTTTTGAATTTCTACATGGTGGGTGAAAAAAGTTGAGTCTGAAATATAGTTAGACACCTGAACTCAATGGTAAACACAAATCAAAATGTGAAACAAGGAAGTCTGATTTGATGTTGAAAAATAATTGAAGGCATGCAATGGGGCAGCTTGCCCATCTCTGACCACATCCACAGTTACACTCAGAGGGAAGTTTGGAGCAACTTTTAAATCAGAGATGTGTTTGAATCCACAGGCTGGGGTTCCACCGTCCTCCCTACACCTCAGTAGATCACCTCCACCTCCATGTGCTCGCACCTGCCAGCCAGATCTCTGATTTTATGGTGCATAAGTTCGTTCCAGGAACAGAGAGATTCGTTAATGTGAGTGCTGTTGACTAAATTGCCTTCTGGTTCTCTGTAGCTCTCATTATCTTTATTTTCCTAGCAGTTCTCTCTCATCATGGATGTACTACAGTCACATGAATATTGACAAGACACCATGGCTGACCTTTGCACTTTTTATTACTAGATGGTGATCTAAAGGCTCCAGCTTTTTCCAATTTTTTTTTTTTTTGAGCTGCTTTGTATAAGAACATCTGATAGATTGTTACTGATTCTGATTTAATGTTGACACATACAGAGTAAAATATTCCTTTTCTCTTTACAGGAAGA
>OMKZ01053038.1:0-2500 GCA_900302535.1 Neoniphon sammara
AGAGGAAGAGCCAAGCAAAAAGAGGGAGGGAGAGAGGGGGGGGAGGGAGAGTGGGATCCGGGTCGTTGAGTGAAAGGGAAATGTGGCAGCAGCTTCGATTTTCGGTAACTCTTTTTTACTCTTCCTTGTAAAAGCAGCGGAGGTGAACGCAGCAGATTAGAGCTGAAAGGTGCATTTACTGACAGAGTCACACACACACAGAGAGTCAACAGCAAAACACATCGGATTGGACAAGTGATGAAAAGTGGGCCGATTTCCATCAGCCCACTGGGTGAAAACATTTGATTTTCAGTGTGCAGCAAGTCAAATTTCTTTACAAATCACTGGGAGCAAACCGATTTGCCACAAAATGCTTTACTAAAACTACAAATAAGAGAAGACATAAAAAAAGGGGAGGACATGCCCTGCACAAGGCTTAAGATATGCCGCCACAGCTCGCCTGTCTGTGTGTATTTATGTGTTTGAACTTTGTGTTTTCTTGAAGTGACCAGTTGAAAAGATTGGAGCTTTACTCTAAATCATTCTATAAAAGACTATTACCCTCTTTATAGATAGTTACAGCTGGTCTGACAGCAGAGGATGAAAGTATTTGAAATCGCTTATCATTTTTCATGTCACATAGTAGTAGTGTGTGTGTGTGTGTGTGTGAGAGTGAGACTAAGCTTGTGATGACCACTTCTTGCACCTGCTGGAGAAATCTCAGTGAATCTCTGAACAGTAATGACAGTGTGTAGGGAGGGGTTACCGGTGACTCTCAGGGATCCAGCGCCATGTTGGAGGACTGACGGCAGCGAGGAGAGATTTTAATGTTACTGCATTTTCTTTCCTGACAAAACAAAGACAAGAAAATTTTCTATGTGATGGAACAGTTTGTAATCTTTTTATATAGACAATATATATGTTATGAATGAAAATGTAACTGCCAACCTCTCTAAAGTATTAAAGGAAAACTCCAACGTTTTGGGCAAAATCCCCTTTTTCCAACTTACCCAGACTGAGACAAGATGTTTGATACCATTTTCACCTCTGTACGTCCACTGGTTCGGTTCCTATGGATAGCATTTGGTGTTAGCTTAGCATAAAGACTTGAAGTCTACAGGAGTCATTAGCCTAGCTCCGTCAAAGTGAAAAAATAAACCTTACAGCAACTCTGAAGCTGTTTTATTTACATGATGGTAGGAACTATAACCGATGAACGCGTGTTCAGCAGTTATAGTTCCTACCATCTAACTTCTACTAAAACAACTTTTTTTTTTTAATTCCAAGATGTGTATTTCAAATACACGATGCATTGTGTAAATGTATTTTGAGTGTAAATAGAGTATTCCTTTAAAACCATACCATGCATGATCCATCCACTGCAACCACAGGATTCCACTGCCTTGCTCACTGGCACATAGGCAGCAGCTGCTGATGAGGGTCACTTTCTCTATCCTGACTTCATATTCCCAGCCGGCCTAGTGACGTGAAGCAGCGGTCCTCCAAGTGTTCACAATCCTGTTATTACTCTCAGTTTCTCCCGTGTCGCTCTGCTCGAGTGAACTGAACATGAACAAGATGATGGACTTTAATGCTAGAGGAGGAACAGAGATGTTGTGACAGGGGGGATGGCCCTCTCCAGAAGATATTAAAGACATTATGACACAGGAGGTGGTGATCGCTGTGTGATCAAAGACCGCAGTAGGCCATCTCTGACACTTTGCAATATCTCTGATCTGTCACACTGGACTCTGATCACAAGGACCTTTTTTATGTCCTCTGGGGGTGGGATGATAAGGGTGAAAGCCTGTGTGTGTGTGTGTGTGTGTGTGTGTGTGTGTGTGTGTGTGTGTGTGTGTGCATCTGCGCTTCATCTTACTGTGCCACAGTGCCTGTAATGTAATTGCCAGAATGTGACAAACAGTAATAAGATAATAAAACCATGACTTAGTTAATGCCCAAAAAAAAAAAAAGAACTAAAATCTTGAAACAATATTGCAATAAGAGGTATTATAATAATAATAATAAATTTTATTTAAAGGCGTATTGATCGGTTCTTACTTTGCTGATGCACAAAACATTTTTGGCCGGTTGTCAATATTCACTTTTCTTCCATATCTTTTCCATATTATGTTAAAAGTAAGGTTTCCATGCTTTTATTAAAGGTTAAAATGTAGATTAAACTATTGAATATAACCACCATTATTCAGCTAAATTCTGGTACATTTAGGCCATAGTAAGTCAATTATTCCACCTTACTAGACATTTTGCAACCATCATTTGAAGGTCACATCCCATGAATTCCCCTGTGCTAACTGTAATATATGTTTCTGAATCACAAAAAGAGAAAAATGCTACATAGAGTCCTTTTTGATGCATTTATCCAACATCCCAACTGTGTTAGTGCTGCAGATTAATTATACAAAACACAGATTCCTGTTTCTCATTCAGTTATTAACCAGACTATAAGCTATAAGTTCTAGCACACAAGAAAAGAGTGCAAAATTTGATTTTCTCCAAT
>OMKZ01053038.1:7500-10000 GCA_900302535.1 Neoniphon sammara
TTCCTTGGAATTTCAAATTGCATTCCTCTTGTGATTTCCACATAACAGTCTACATACTGCAGATGTGCATCTTGGAACCTCTATCTAGCCATGGCTTGGTTCACACTGGGGAGTCCCAATGGGTGTACAAGTGGGCTGGTGAATAGAGAAAAAGAGGGGTAAGAATAATTGAATGGGCAAGATGAAAAAGAAACAGACGAAAGGCTTATTTATTTTCTCCCTAGAGTGTGAAATGTTGAATGGTTGGCAAGAAATATTAGTACCAGCTAATGCGAGCTTTTTATGTAGCTACCCAAAGAAACATTTTTGCGATGAAACCATACTAGCTTAACTAAGTATGGATCGTCTAATGTAAAAAACAAAAAACAAATTAACAAAAAATACATGACACTCAAATTTTAAATTTTCACCTGCTATTGGCAGGTGACTTTATAGAGTCCAACAAATGGTGACATCACCTCGCACCAAAGGTCAGCAACTGCTACTGAAATGGCTGTCATTGGCTGATCTATGGTGGCATGTTACTACTATAATAGCTGACATCACCAAAGATCAGCCAGGAGGAGGTGGCAGTTTCAGTAGCATACATTTTGTTTGGGCTTTAATAAATTTGAACTAAATTTGAACTAAAATGACTTTGCTCTGGTCTAATCTAATTCTGACCAAACTGGAGAGATGATGCATTTTGGCACTGTGTTCTCGTGTTAAAAATAATTACACTTCTTGATCTGATAGTGGCGCTATAATTAAAGGTCTGATCTGATTTTGATGATGCACCTTGGAACTGATTGCTCCAATCAGGAGTGGCTGCATCATGTTGAGACAACATGTTGACTGTTGTCTTGTATGTTGACTGTTGTCTTGTGTTTTTAGCGCCTTCTTATTCTCCCTTCCACTCATACTATCTTCCCCTCTCTTTCAGTGTCTCCCCATCTCTCAATCATTTTCTCTTTTCCTCACTCCCAATTCAGTTTACTTCCATTCCAAAATGATGTATCTGTATGACTGTTTGAAAATTAACTCTTGCCAGATGGGTTGCAGTATATTATAATATATAAGATTCACATCAATATAAGGGAGAGAAATGATTAAGCCGGTTACTCTTGCTCGGTTTCTCTCCGAACTCGACCGCCCACTACCTCATTCCCTGGGCTAATAAATGTACACAAGGGATTTACCAACCAACACACACACATACACACACACATACACACAGAGGTAGAGGTGGCAGGCATGATTTGATGCTGCTTGATCTTCAGTGAGGGCAGTCATTACCACATGGCAGCTTTCAACGAGGATAAAACACCACACACACACACACACACACACACGTGTCTTCGTTCACACACGCACCTTTCATGTCCTTGTAAATCAACAACAACCCAAGATTCACACACAAACACACATTCAAAACCCTAAGGCAAGGCTAAAGGCTGATTTAAAGTCGTGTGTCTGCCCTTCGGGGAAAGTGCATAGGCCTCCTGACATGCAAGTAGTCTGCTGATATACTTGCACATAGTGCTTGTGGGAGCAGGAGAGGGTGGCGTCACAGTTATCAAACCCAAATATACTGATAAAAAGGTCTGCTCTGTGGGCTATCATTACCCACAAACACCGTCTCTTCTTAGTTTCCACCTAAAAGGAACATTCCAGCATTTTGGGCAAAATCCCCTTTTTCCGACTTACCCAGACTGAGACAAGATGTTCGATACCATTTTCACCTCTGTACGTCCACTGGTTCCGTTCCTGTAGGTAGCATGTCATGTTAGCTTAGCATAAAGACTTGAAATTAAAGGAGTCATTAGCTCAACACTGTCAAAGTGAAAAAAAAAAGAAACTTACAGCAACTCCAAAGCTGGCTTATTTTCACTTATTTTCATGTGTATTTGAAATACATGTCTTGGAATTAAAAAAAACAAAAAAACAAGGGGTGTTTTTAGGAGAAGCTCGATGGTAGTAACTATAACCGCTGAAGATATGTGTTATATATGTGTACCATCTAACTTCTCCTAAACGACTCTCGATGTGGATCTCAAATGCACGATACATTGCGTAAAAACGACAGCTTTGGAGTTGCTTTAAAGTTTATTTTTTCATTTTGACGGAGCTAGGCTAATGACTCCTGTAGACCTCAAGTCTTTATGCTAAGCTAACATGAAATGCTACCCATAGGAACTGAACCAGTGGACGTACAGAGGTGAAAATGGTATCGGACATCTTGTCTCAGTCTGGGTAAGTCAGAAAAAGGGTATTTTGCCCAAAACATTGGAGTACTCCTTTAAGTGAAATATGTGTTTGCTGGTTTACTTGGATCTCGCTCTCTTGGGAGGAGTGTTTGTGTTTGATTGTTTTGCTCTTTTTGTGTTAAGTAGTGCCCCCTTTCAGCAGTGCGGTTGTCAGACCCCTTTGATCCAATCAGCGTGGAAAGTTGGTCTGTGCCGCCTTGACCAAAGACCAAACTCCTTGTGACATTATGTGACAGAGACACGCTAACTCCCTG
>OMKZ01053042.1:0-10209 GCA_900302535.1 Neoniphon sammara
TTTTTTTTTTTTTTTTTTTTTTATAATTTTTAGAAGATGTGTATTTCATTACCGCATGATGCACATGATACATTGTGTTAACAAGACAGTTTTGGAGTTGCTGTAAGGTTTATTTTTTCACTTTGACAGAGCTAGGCTAATTACTCCTATAGACTTCAAGTCTTTATGCTAAGCTAACACAAAACTGAAGCAGTGGCTGTACAATCTTGAAAATGTTATCAAACATCTTGTCTCAGTCTGAGTAAGTTGGACTAAGGGTATTTTGCCCAAAACATTTTAGTATTTCCTATAAAATAAGTATTAATACCAACATTTCTTTTTTTTGGGTTTCCCTGAAAAGGAGAGAGTTTGCTGAGCTGCTGGACAAGTATGGATCCAATGGTAGCACAGGATCAACACGCAATTCTCCTATCCAACAAGGTAGGAAAGCCCATGTTTAGTTTTTTCCATGATGACATTCCACATTCAGTGTTTTCAACAACTTCAGTTTTTCACACAGTTTTCCAACCACCATAGTGATGCTAGGAGCCTGGTAGTTCCATATTAGACAGATCGAATTTGCCGCTTGGTCTGAAACTGCTGACAAGATTCTCAGCCATGTGATAGCTAAAGCACTGACATGATGTTAAAATGACATTGCTCAGTGGGATGGTTTTAGTGCTGCACCAGTGCAGGAGAAAGGAGTTTTGGTCTTGTTACGTCTCACTGAATCTGACAGAACCTGCCCCTTGTGAGAACAAAAGTGAAGCTTTAAATTATTTGGTACACTGCACACCACTCACATGTGTCTGTAACAGTGTATATTAGACAGTAACTTGGCACTTTTGTGGTTAGATTTGGCACACAGTACTGATTATTGGCAAGGGCAATTAATCAAGAATCAGCCAACAGGCCATAATGTACTGACATTTAACCATAGTTAAAGTGTGTTGTCTGTCTATAGCATGTAAAATCAACATACAGTAGATGGAATAATGGTAAGCAGAATAAGACACTGCTTAAAGGTTAGGCCACTAGTTCTATAGTTTGAAGTAAACACATTAAAATGACTTAAAATGAAAATAAACAGCCTTAATTAATTGAAGATGTCAGAGAACATGAAAAGACACCAAAAAGAGCTTGTGTGTTTACAGAGTTTGTTACTCTTGGGTTGATTTAGCGTACTTTGCGAAACCACTGTGCATTCTGCTGAACACACACAGCATTTTCCGCTCTTATTTGCAAATCAGATGACCTTCTTGTCTTTACAAACAGTGCATCTCAGCCTCTCATTTTTGTTTTTCAGAAGAGCAGATGGTTCATTATTATTCCCAGCTTCTTTCTCCAATGCCCGACAAAGCAAAAAAGGACCTCCTTGCACCAGACAAAGAACACGCCCGTCACAGTCATATGCAAAAAAGAAACATAACCTTTTTGTACTTTAGGTTGTGCTGTGCCTAAGGGGTGGATGGAGTAAGTCGGCCTTTAAAAATGGCTTATGACAAGTGCACTTGTCCATTACACAATTGCCAACATCTGTTTTAGTCGGGGCAGAGGCTGCCAGCTGGTGAAGATTTCTAAAAACAGGGATTTCTCACGAGAGCAGGCATTGTGCAGGGGATGTTGTTGATACATCGCGGTATGTTCAGTTCAAAATGATTATCCCTAGATTCTAGGCCCATCATGTAGTTAATGAGTGAAATTACTGAAGGGGAACAGTATTATTTATCCTACATTATTATCATATCATAGTTAGGTGTTTCTAAAGCAAATTCTACTGCCGTCTACTCTGTCTGTAAGTTCCTCCCGAACAGTTTAAGTGAACAGGATCTGGTTGTTAAGAGTTCAAAGAAAGGCGTAGAATTACCATAAAATTTTATGTTTGTGTTTTGTAGCCAAGCAGTTGGACTGTGAATCCAAAATGCCTGTGTTTACCTCACTATGCAGTGCTATTCAAGGTAGAAATTGTAACTTCTTCTGTGTAGTATGGCAACAGAAACTCAGAAAGTCATGACATCACCTGGAGTCAACAATTATTTCAGGCCGTTTCCACTCTTTTCTTTGTGTAGGCTGAAATATTTTACTTATTGCGTTCTGAGATGACAGTTTTTGAGGGCACATTTTTATTGTAGGTGTAAATCTCACTGTTGTTGGATGATGGTAATTTGTATTAAATAGCCATGGCTATATTCAAGTTCAGGTTTTTGTAGCCCCTAATCACTGTTTAGTCTCACAGGACTTAACAGAACCACAGTTTATAGAGAACAAAACAACACTCCCTGGTTATATATTTTTATGATACATAATATATATAATCTATGATATTTGTTCAACAACAGATCAGTATCCAGCTCAATTCTGCCCAGCTCATCCCCACAAAGTCTGCCAGAAACCTGGGTGTCATCACTGATGACCAGCTAACCTTTAAGGACCATGTGGCTTCTGTTGCTCATTCATGCCGTTTTGCCCTGTACAACATCCTGAGGATCAGACCCTACTTGTCTGAACATTGAACACAACTCTTAGTACAGGCTCTTGTAATATCACACGTTGACTACTGCAACTCCTCGGCATGTACGCTCAAACCTCTACAGATAGTCCTGAATGCGGCGGCGCATCTGGTCCTCAACCAGCCCAAAAGAGCACATGTCACTCCGCTGTTCATATCCCTCCATAAATGGAGGAACTGCCAGCTTAGACTAGCATTTTATCATTTTCTGGAGTTCTTGACATCCTTATTTATTGGTGGTTCATTCCTTTGAGGTGCTATGTTGGGCGGATCCAAAGAGCGGTAGGCAGATCTTCAATACATTTGGTTTAACTGCAGTTTTGCTGCAGTTGAACTGCAGTTGAACTGAACCTGTGCTTGTTCTCGCAGAGCAATCACTACCAAGTTGCACGCTATACCTCTGTAACCATTTTAGCTGAAGCTGTTGTAAACCACAGCAAAGCTAAGTGACAAAGCAATAGTCCCAGCATTTCCTCAACCTAGAGTAAACTTACATTATAAGGTAAATTTTGGACTCACAGTGGTTTGGCTACAAAACACTCGGATTATGCTGCATAAGCTGCTAAGAGATGTGTGATGCTCCTCTTTTTGGAACTCCAAACAACTAAAGCCCATTCACTTTAATTGTTTGTTTACAGGCTGAAATAGAACTGCAGTATTTAGTTTGTTGCGTGTTTGGTGATTTTGCAAATGTCAACACAGCTTCCACTGAGTTAAGCAGATAATGTCATTATTTTCATTTTGGGTGAAGTTTTCCTTTAATCTTAACAAATTCACTAGTTTCGTTTTTTTTTCTTTTCCTTGCTGTCTTGAAGGGCTTTCTCTTGCTGATTTACACACTCAAAAGCAAGAGCACAACATGTAATAACTTACAATATGAGGTCTTTTCATCTTGTTATATAAAAGAATCCATGACATGCCTATATACCGCTGAATGTCAGCATGAATTACCTCTGCACTGTGACATTACCTTTGATTTCAAGGCAAGGAAAAAAGCAGGTGTCTAACCAAAGCAGCAGATGAAAAAAAAAAAGTCTGGGAGGTACTTAGGCTTTCCGGCAGTTGGTTTGGTCAGCATGTTGGGTATTATTCAGAGCTTAGAGTCATACAAGCTTACTAAACACTTGACGGGAGGATATGCGTTTTGAAGTATAGGGTCCCAGTTCCCTTGGAGCCTTTAAAAGTGTCAGTCTGGAGCGGTATCAAATTGCTGTAGGCTGCCCTACTAACACAGAGTCGCTGCAGGAACGTTGCTGAAACGTAATTTTCGCTACGTTAAACATTCCTGGAATGTCACATATAACGTTGTGGCAACCTACAAAGTGAAATTCCAGAGTGTTGTTGTCAGCATGTCATTTTAAACGTTGCCGGTACGTTGTCCCAATGTTTCCACTGCTTTTTGCAGATGTTATGACAACTTCACTTCATACTGTCACAATGTCGCAGGCAATGTACCTTACTAACACAGAGTAGTTGCAGGAACGTTCAAGGTTAAGGTGTTAAGGTGTTTAAGACAGAAGGATATTTTGCTGTACTTCTACTCGGCGCTCAGGAGGTGTTTCAACTTTTTATTCTAGTTCTGCTTTCAGATTTTTCACACTTCACTTGGGATTTGAATCACGGATCTCCTGCATTCTAACGTGCTTCACAAACCACTACACTACAGCAACCAAATGGACTAAGTAATACTCCTGGCACATAAAACTAGTGTCACAATTGTGTTGAAAAACCCAGAACAGCAATGAAAGAAAAAGAATGAAACATTTTATTTAAAATTTAATTCAGTAAAAACGATTTTTTTTTGTATCATGGCTTGGCTTGACAAAATTGAACTCAGTAATTGAGAGTACATACTGCATGTCTGTAGATGTCTAGAATGGGTCACAATCCAACGCTGATATTTTGAACCCATTTGTAGACGTCCAGAATGGGCCCTGATCCAAAGTTCAAAGTTTAAACTCATTCTGCACATCTGTAGACGTTCAGAATGGCTCACGATTAGACATTGAGATTTTGAACCCATTTATAGACATTTCAGCAGTGTAAGGATGCAGAAATTGGTAATACTGTAAAGAATATAGGTTAGCTGTTTAATTATGACATTTTAACAAAATTGCACAGAATCTGAACAATGACCATCTGCTAAGATGTGTCATTTTAGCAATGTTGCAGAAACGTCATTATAAGAAGTACAGGAAATATCATGAAGAAGACGTTGAACAGACATTGCAGAAGTCAGTAATGGAATGTCACAATTGCAATGTTGCAGGGACATACTGTGTTTACAATGTGTCGTTTTAGCAACGTTGCAGCAACGTCATTATAAGAAGTACAGGAAACGTCATGCAGAGGATGTTGAACAGACATTGCAAAATACCTGTTACTTTGTAACATTTCAACTACGTTGCAGCAACATAACTAATAGTAACCTTGTAACTGTATGTTGTGTAACGTTGCTACAACGTCATATAATGAACGTCACAATCACGACATTTCTGGAACATATTGTGTTTGTAGGGTGCTCAATGCTATTTATAATTCACTGTGTAAATACAGGAGGTAATCAAAGCAATTTTAGATGAGGTAGTTCTGAGCTATGATTATGAAATGCTGGGCTATGTTTCGGGAGAAATATGAAATGTGTGAAACATTTTCTCTGAGAACTGTAGTTCTCTGCTAAACAGAGACAAATCAGACCACCGCGTTTACTTGCTATAATCTTCACCCTGAGTTGTCAAGTCTTGAAAATTTGGTGTGAGACACATACATCCAGGTTCAGTCTCAGGCTCTCACACTCCCCTAAAAAAATCACACCACTTTGCTCGAGGTTTCTTCTCGTTAAAGGGGAGTTTTTCCTCGCCACTGTCACCAAGTGCTTGTTCATGTTCGGTCTCTGTAATTAATGTTGTAAAGAGTAAGGTCTTCACCTGCTCAATATGAAAAGTGCCCTGAGACAACTTCTGTTATGATTTGGCGCTATATAAATAAAATTGACTTGATTTGACTTGACTTTAAAAAATAGCAAGCATTTAAAATATTACATTTAAAGAAATACCCCAACGCTTTGGGCAAAACACTTTTTCCGACTTACCCAGACTGGGACAAGATGTTCGATACCATTTTCACTTCTGTATGTCCACTGGTTCTATTCCTTTTTTTATTCAGAGGATGGGATTTATACTTAACAGATGACCACAATTTCGATTGCTCTGCTCACTCTTTCACTGTCTTTGTGTTTTGTTCTCCCTTGCCCATTGAAAAGGAGGCCGCTACCTGGATAGCACATCTTCCGGTTCCTCATCCCGCTCCCAGAGTCCTTTGTTGCTGAGCCCAGCAGGCTCCCAGACCATGTACAACAACAGTGGACCGCTGCTGCGCTCCCTCAGGTACGACAAGCATATATCGTATCATTCACATACTACACTATTCATTCAAGTATTCAAGGCCTCTAATAACAAGTCAAAGCTAGCTTAACGCTATTTACATGCTTGCTAGCTGTGTTTTGGTGAAAGCCAGCAAGCTGTCTACAGTTGATGCTAACCTAGCTGAACTCTTGCAGACAAAAGCATGCAACAGTTGACGTGAAACTATAACAAAATATCAATGTAAAATCAGTAAGGCAAATCAAATTCAAATTTACTATCAAATTATAAATAATTGCTCCCCGCTACAATTGAGTAACTAATGTAATGTTGTGATACGTCCCTTTTTTTGTTACTGCTAACATACAGTACATTTAGCAAGGCTGACTAATGTTCCAACAATGTCCAACAAGCAAAGTGCAAAACCTAAATCAGATACTGAAAAATGAAATGACTTAGACAAGATGTTCGATACCATTCTCACCACTGTACGTCCACTGCTTCGGCTCCAATGGTTAGATGGTTAGCATTTCGTGTTCGGTTAGCATAAAAATTTGAAGTCTATGGAGGTCAGCTAGTCTAGCTGAAAAGTGAAAAAATAAACCTTACAGCAACCCTGAAGCTGTCTTATTTACATAATGTATTGTGTATTTGAAATGCACGTCTTGGAATTTAAAAAACAAATAACAAAAAACAACGAGGGTCGTTTTAGAAGAAGTTAGATGTAGGAACTATAGATGGTAGGAACTGCTGAACGTATGTGTTCATCGGTTATAGTTCCTACCATCTAACTTCATCTAACATCTCCTAAAACGACTCTCATTTTTTAAGAAAAAACAGTCCAAGATGTGGTTTTCAAACACACAATACATTGTTTAAATAAGATAGCTTTGGAGTTGCTGTAAGGTTTATTTTTTCACTTTGACGGCGCTACACTAGCTGACTCCCACAGACTTCAAGTCTTTATGCTAGCTGAACACGAAATGCTAACCATCGGAACCGAAGCAGTGGACATACAGAGGTGAGAATGGTATCGAACATCTTGTCTCAGTCTGGGTAAGTCGGAAAAAGGGGATATTGCCCAAAATATTGGAGGATTCCTTTCAGGACTTGAAATGAATCTTCTACTATAGCCAAACAATTCCCCAACTCATTTGAAAGTAGGCAAATGGAAAATGCAAAAATCAATCTTCAGTGCAAAAGCAGTGAAAACTAGTGTCAGTATCAGCACCAGCGATCTACAAAGGTTTACTGCAGCATTTCAGGCATGGAAGTTCAACGAGACCAAATAAAAATAGTACAGGCTCTTAGATACATTAGCAAATGGAGGTGAGATGCTCTTTTTTTTAACATATTTAGCATAAAATTCACAAAATTGAGGGGCTCTCCAAAATACCTCCAGTTCATGAATACCCTTTCTTTACTGCAAAATGTATTGTGTTCATCTCTTTTGTTCTTAGTCACCCAGGTGAAGGGGTGATTCAGCTTGTTTCAGTGGCACGATCCAGCAGTCTGGGGATCACCATTGGAGGAGGCTCCAACCGGCCTGATGGCCCTGCGGTCTTCATCCAGGAGGTGCTGTCTGGAGGCGACTGCCACCGGGTAAGAAGGGAGGGAGAGGAAAGAGCAAATACAAGAGGAGGAGTTTTGGGTACAGGGGCAGTGGAGAGAAGGAATAGGAGGAGGAAAGGAAATTCACAGTACAGTTGTGCGTCTGTGCGTCAACTACTGTTAATTACTGTACTTGGAACCACTTTTTACAATGACCGCAGCATGTCCCGTACATACGAAAACTCAGAGCACCACAGGGAGCAGATCTGAAGGTTAGCGTAAAGCTCAGCTTGTATGGCATTTTTTCAGTTAGTACCAAGAGTGCTTTTTGTTGAGTCAGAAAATCTGAGTCATGTGCCACTTAGTCAGAAAAACTGTTTTGCGCCACCCTCTGAGGATTAACTCAACCAATAAAAATATTGCTGCCTGAAGTTCAAGTTCAAGTGCAAGTTCAAGTTCAATTTAGCCCAAAATCACTGTTTAAAGTCACAAAGGGCTTTAACAGACCCACAAGTTTACAACAAACAAAACAGGAGGACACCCCCTGTCTTTACCCTCATAGCAGCAAAAAAACAAAACAACAAAAAAAAAAACACCCAATAAAAGAAAACCCAAAGGTAAAAGGGAAAAAAGGAAGAAATCTTGGGAAGGACCACAGAGAGAGGGGGCCCCTTCCTGGCTAGTCAGGAAGGCAAAAGGTGCCAACTAAGTGGGCACATTATCAGATTAAAAAGTTAAGTTTGCAATTCTGAAGAGCAGCTCTGCCTCCCAGTAAGTGTTTTTATAACTGAAACCCTACTCTGCTACTTCTACCCCTTGAGATTTGAGTGGAAGACCATGGGGAATACCTGGTGAAGTATGACTTAGATGAATGGATCCAAGTACAGAGGAAAGGAGAGAGAAGGGAAACGGAGATAGTCCAAGGGATGGTTGATGGTTGAATACAGATGCTTTCTATACTTTACATTTTGGCTCTATATTTACATACCATAGGTTGCCAACCATTGGTGCATGCTGTTTCATCATCCATTGAACATCTAATGTATGCTAGAAAGACATGCAAACAGCATAATTTTAGTTAAAAGGAGGAAGGACTGGTAGAGTTATAGGCTTGTTACTGTACTTTTCTCAGCATCATGAACACTTGTTCTGAGAATCAGATGCTGCTTTGGATGAATGAATGTGGCACTACCTGCCACAGATGGGAAAGACAGGGGAGAGAGAGGGCATGACATGCGGAAAAGGGCGTGAACTGGATTCCGACATGGTAATAGTACGTGGTACACACTCTACACGGCGAGCAACCCCATTAATCTTAAATCCCTCTAAAAATAGACGCAATCCAGCAAATCTGGCTTCATTGAAAGTTGTGATTAGCCTATGTTTAACACAAGACAGGCCTACTGCTCCTTCCTCAACTTTCTGACCTCCTGGGATAGATGCCAAAACCACGGGTCAGACACTTTCCTTATCTAAGGACAGGATAATGAGCTGGGGCTGTAGTGTTAAGAATAGTAACAGCCCAGTAGTAACCACATGGTGTGCACTGCATAGCATGCAAGGGATGGAAAGTGAGTGTGACGTACCTCCACAAATCTTGCATTTAGTTTTACAAATGTTGTTAACCACTTTCACTAACACAACATTTCATCAAATAAGCACATGCTAATAAGCATCAGTATACAATTAACATTTTGGGTGAAAACCATGTCAACTGAAACTTTTTCAACACACACACACACTCACAGATTCACTGCCTTAAAGGAATACACCGATGTTTTGGGCAAAATACCATTTTCCAACTTACCCAGACTGAGACAAGATGTTTGATACCATTTTCACCTCTATATGTCCACTTGTTCAGTTCCTATGGGTAGCATTTTGTGTTAGCTTAGCATAAAGACTTGAAATTTAGAGGATTCATTAGCCTAGCTTTGTCAAAGTGGAAAAAAACTTTACAGCAACTCTGAAGCTTTCTCTTTGAAATATACATCTTGTAAAAAAAAAAAAAAACAAGAAAAAACGAGAGTCACTTTAGGAGAAGTTAGATGGTTGGAACTATCGGTTATAGTTCCTACCATCTATAGCAGCGGTACTCAATAGGCGGCCCGCCGACCGCATCCGGCCCGCCGACCTCCTATTTGTGGCCCCGAACTGTAATTCTACGTACGTGCGGGTCAACACCGTATAGCGGGGCTTGTCTCCATGACAACGATACACAAGTCGCCTGTTACTTGGTCGCGCTGCGAGCGCGATTTTAAGTTTCACTTTTGTTTTTGGAGTGGTTCGCATATTGTCACTTTGCCAGCTGTGTCACAGCATCATGTGTGTACTGATCAACCTCAATAAATGGACCTTTGGCTCATTGAAAAAAAATTATTTGTGGCCCTTGAAGATTTGTATTTGAGTACCCCTGATCTATAGTTCCTACCATCAAACGACTCTCATTTGAAAAAAAAATAAAAAAAATCCAAGACATGTATTTCAAATACACATGATACACTGTGTAAATAAGACAGCTTCAAAGTTGCTGTAAGGTTTATTTTTTCACTTTGACGGAGCTAGGCTAATAACTCCTGTAGACTTTAAGGGCCCTATTTTCGTGCGCCTTGGCGCACCGTGCAAGCTCGGTTAAAATGCCCAGTGTGCAGGGGGCGTGATGGCGCACATTTGGTATTTTGGTGACAAGATGTGCCTGGCGCATCTGTGAATGGGGAGGGATTGAGATGAATTGGGTGTGTCAGGGGCTGGAACTGACTTAACCAATCAGATATGTTCTTATCCTTCCCTTTAAGGAGAATGCGCACC
>OMKZ01053048.1:2059-13949 GCA_900302535.1 Neoniphon sammara
CCCAAGGCCTGAACACGCACACACACACACACACACACACACACACACACACACACACACACACACACACACACACACACACACGTCCTACTGCTGACACATGCACGTCACTACAACAACCAGAAACACCCAACATGCCACTGACAGAAAAACACAGACCACCGTATTCTGATCGACTTGAATAATTTACTGATGACATGCAACAGTTTTCAACAACCTCTCTGAACTGAAGGCAACAACTCAACACCATTAATTGAGAATTTCAGCACACATTTAATGGCTGTAGTAGCAAAACCTCATTCATATGCAGTCAACTCATTAAAGGAATATTCCAAAGTTTTGGGCAAAATCCCCTTTTTGCCAAATTACCCAGACTGAGACAAGATGTTGGATACCATTTTCACCTCTGTATGTCCACTGGTTCAGTTCCTATGGGTAGCATTTTGTGTTAGCTTAGCATAAAGACTTGAAGTCTACAGGAGTCATTAGCCTAGCTCTGTCAAAGTGAAAAAATAAACTTTAAATGTAAATAAGACAGCTTTGGAGTTGCTGCAAGGTTTATTTTTTCACTTTGACAGAGCTAGGCTAATGCTTCCTGTAGACTTCAAGTCTTTATGCTAAGCTAACACAAAATGCTACCCATAGGAACTGAACCAGTGGACATACAGAGGTGAAAATGGTATCAAACATTTAAGTCGGAAAAACATTGGAGTATTCCTCCTAGAGACTCAACAGGTTCACAGTATCTGTCTTTTTTTATATGCAAGGCTCCCATCATCCCGTCATCTCAAGTCATCCTCATCAAGTTGACAAGAAGGAAATTTCATGTGAAGTGAAGCAAATTCACAAGGTGACACAGATTCACTGCTGCATCACCGAGCGGCAAAACAAAAGCAAGGACACTGCAGGGTTTTTTTGCCTATAACGATAATAAAACAGGTTTCACAGACCCTCGGCTCATGACAACTTACTCAGCACAACTTAAATCAAAGCAAGACACACATTTCAAATGCAAGTAGACCAGAAAACAGCAGGAAGCATCAGAGTTACAGCAGAGACACCAGGAGATGTCCTAAAGTAGAAACTTACCTTATAGACAGGATGAGACGCGAGCACGATCCTCTTCTTAAAACCTGTGATAAAAAGCATAAACAAGCTAGAATTAGCTCTGCATCCACTGAAAATATGAAGGATTTTGAGTTCAGAACACTACAATCCAATTTAGGAAGACTAACAATCCAATCACCTGAAATGCTTCAAAATAAAAAAAAAAAGAAAGATTCCCTCCTGCTTCATCCAGACTCTCCATCCTGGCACTCAACCCTCCTGAATCCCTGATGCTACTCTGTTTATCCCTTTTTTATTTAACCTTTTCTTCAACCCGGAAGCCGAGATGAAGACCTGACAGCACCAAGACAAACCTAAAAAAATCGCAGATGATCCATACAGCAATGAAAACCCGCATTGTAAACCATATGAAAGGGTATGTGCAAAGTCAGACATTTTTGCCACATAAACACTCCACAGATGATCTGGTCTGCTCTTATCTTGTCTCTACACACATTCCTCCCCTCCTCCCTTCCATCTGGTTTCAATTCTCCCCACCTGTCTATCACTCTGCAGCCTGGGACAGGTGAGCCTATTACACGCTTCTCACACTGTCTGTCTGCTGCACACACACACACACACACACACATATCTACACACACACACACAGACACACAGCCGCACCAGTCCTACTTCATGGTAGCTTAGCGTGCCACGCACATCAGCCAAATCTGCTGCGCTGTAAAACGGCTGTTACAGCAGCCACGTCACGCTCTTGATGAAGTGGTCTAGAATCTAAAACCTACAAAAAAAAAAAAAATCCCTCACAGGAGAATAGAATAGAATAGAGTAGAATAGAATAAACAGAATAGCCTAAGCTCCTTCTTTGCTTTTCATTCTTTCCTCTTCAGTGTTAATTCTACTTTCAGTATAAAGGCGCACAGCTATGGAATGAGGCTGTGATCGACTGACAGTTGAGTTCAAATTCAAGTCAAAATCCATGCCTGCTATCTTTTTTTTTTTTTACTCCCCTTCCCATTGTGCCTTTGCACACCTCTCTCTCTATTTTCGTTTTCCGCCTGTGAATTTACACTAAATTATTCAAACATCCCCACGTGCAAATTTATCTCTGCTGGTGTTTTTGTTGTTCATTTCTTTTTTCTTTTTTTTTTTTAAATCACAGAGTTAATTTGTGTCCTATTTTCTGGGAGACTGCATTCTAGGGGATGATGTGTATAAGCCCCCAAAGGTTTCTCTCCTCTCCGACACTAATAATAATGACAACAATAACTTTAATAATAACTTAAAAACAGAGTTTATAACAACAGGAAGCCAAACAGAAGCAAGATAAAATCAAGGGAAAGTCCAGATAAAGTTAAAACAAGAAGACACAGGATGTAAAAACAGAGGCCTTTATCTCTATCTTTATTTTTTTCCCCTTTCATTTCATGCATGTAGTCTGCTCTGTTTGTTTTAAATGCAAATGAACAAAATCTAATAAAATCTAAAACAGCTCAACAGAATAGCGAACACAGAAATGACCGCCCTGCTGCACAGTGTAAGGCGGTGCAGGACCAAAGTAAACCCACCAGCATTTACATTTCCCTGCAGTTTCTGTTAACCAGAGTGAGTTACAACGAGGGAAACAGCAGAAGGAGCTTCAAGGTGCAATAAGTGAGATTTCTGCAGCCCCACATAACTCAGAATGACTATAATAATATCTGCAGGGGGTTGATGTGGTTGTTGATCAATACCAGTGACTCAACTATTATTTCAGTAGGTGTTGAGAGAGATTACAGGCTTTAAAACACTCTGCAGATTCTGAGGAGACTCGTGTAGGAGGAGACAAGCTCTGTCAGTGCGGTTGTGATTTCTACTAGCTTTCAATACAGCCCAGTAAAAGTCATTGATTATCTAATGCCTTTTTGAATCCCTTCATTAGTCACATTATTAGGAAGCACTGAGTCCAGGTGTCGGCTGCTGCTGCTTTCATGTTAAATTTAAGCTCAGCAGACAGGATTCTCTGCAAAATTAAGTTTGAAAATAACCTGCTCTTGCAAAAAAACACAACATTAAAACAACTGATGGTGCTTAAATAAACGTGACTGCTTTTCAGCACAAACTCAGACGACATTCAGCTTTGCGTCTAGCTCTCATAGCTCTGTTTTAGACGAAGGGTTAAAGACATTAGACAGCTTCAAATGTCAAAAATAAGCACCAAAGAGTTCATATTTACAAGACAATGCTTTGTTTTTGCCACACAGCCCAGAAGACATAATCTAAGATGCAGTCGTCTACTAATCTTTCACTTATAAACCATGCATTGCTTCATTTTAGCCTCAAAGCTTTCAACTATTTAGAGATCTTTTAAGTGAATAATCAACATAAAATTAAATTTTCACTAACTCAATTCTCTTCTTTAGATATACAAAGAGTTAAATTTCGGGAGATGATTGTTTCTTCCAAAATAGAGACATACTTTTGCGTTTTGGATTAGAGCTTCAAGTGATAATTTATGAACTTGAATCTTTTTTTTTTTTCCCAAAATGAGCTGGAGGCAAAAATGGTTTGCTGGCCCACTAAATCATTCGGGTGCCAGGCTGGAAAAAGATTAGGAACTCGGGGCTTACAGGGGATGACAACACATCCCCAAAATAGCAATGTGGACTTTTGAACCATTAGCTACAGCAGGAGCATTAAAGCCAGAAAGGCTATAGTTTTTCCTAAATGCAGATGCAAGGAAAAACACTTCTGCCCCTGTCACTGAAAGGATGTTATAATCTCAAGGATGCATTGCTCAGTAATCCTGTTTAGGCCAGGATTTCACTCCTGTACTCCTGAACATCTTCTCCGAAACTTTATTTTCACATCTAAACCTGTTTTCCACCCTGTCAGAAGGCCAGGCAACGAGGCCAGAGGTGGAAACAGAACCACAACATCGCCCTCAAGTCAAAATACTGAGACCTTTCTGAAATTTCACCAGTTCACTGGTGTTATGACCATGAATCCCACTATTCCACCAGTCTAATTCCCAACGGTGTGACTGTTCCTGCTTGTCAGGTGGCTGTACTAAATTTATTTAGGGTAGAAAAAGGCTTACCAAACTCATGTTACAGTTAAAACGAGGGCTTCTCTTTAACAATAAGGCAAACAAAAGAAAGAAGGTTAAAACAAACTCTCACCAAGGCTGCAGCCACTTCCTGGTTTCACAGTTTTATACTGGACATCAGGAGGTAAAAAGATTCACAGTCTAACTGGGTCAAACCAATCTGAGGGACTTGTTAAAGAGGAACAAGGGACTTCATGTGAGAGAAATAAAAGATACTTTAAAGAGTTTCCTTTGTTACAGCTCTAAATATTGATACATT
Source organism: Neoniphon sammara (assembly GCA_900302535.1). Classification (NCBI taxonomy): domain Eukaryota; kingdom Metazoa; phylum Chordata; class Actinopteri; order Holocentriformes; family Holocentridae; genus Neoniphon; species Neoniphon sammara. The sequence continues at coordinate 6,475 of OMKZ01053048.1, forward strand.
GTTTCTGTAATGGTCTATCATTAGCTTTAAACACATTGTTTCTCTCACTCCAAGAGATAGAGTTGGACCGTGCCAAAAGGGGCGGGGCTTAGAGGATTTAAACTGAGCAGTTTCAACCTATTTGCCAACTGCCAATAAAAACAGAAGAAGAAGAAGAAGAAGAAGAAGAAGAAGAAGACGACGACTTATAACTGTAGTGTGTTTTCTGTTCATTTCATACTATAGCTGATTACTAATTTGGTTATTGGTTGTTTGTTCATTAACTTGTTGAAATGTTTATTGTTTTTGGTGATGTCACAGGTGTAAAAAGTAGAAATTATCTTATTTAAAATAGTCAGAGTAAAAGTAACTGAGGTACTTTTTAAATAAGAGAACAGTGTAGCATGTTATCATTTCTATGCAGTTACATGGAAAAGATTCATGTAGCTCTGCTGAATTACAAAATAAAGTGCACAAAAAACGTAAGCCAGATTATTATTCTCTTCTTTGCTGACTGATCATGCGAATGGCTTTACAATGCTTCAGTTTCTGATGCTCACAGATAGACACAAGATTTGTATTCCGTAAAGGATGTGATTCAGTACTTCACAGAGCAAAAAAATCTCCATCCTAGCAAGTCATTTAGTCTCATATTGAGTCTCTAAATCTCATATTTCTGTATCTTATATCTTATATATCTTCTATTTTTTTTTCTTCTTTTTCTTCTTTTTTCTTCTATTTCAAACAAGATCAAAATCTGCCAGTGAGACGAGATAATTTCACTTGTTTCAAATGCAGTTTCACTTGTTTTTTAAATGACAATTCATTTAAGAAAATTCTGCAAACAAGTAGATTAGCATTAGAAACAACAGAGGGATTATCTCATCCCACTGGCAGACTTTTGACCTTGTTGGAAGAAAAACAAGATTTGAAAAGGGAGATTTTTTTTTTTTTAAATGAAACAGGCTGTTTTGGTTGGAGAGAAATCAGGGGATCTCGGGGTCAAACACTCCAGGAGCGTTTGACCCCGACTTCCCCTGATTTCTTTCCCTGATTTCATCCCACTGGCAGATTTTTGACCACGTTTGAAGAAAGAAACAAGATTTGAAGATTTGAACACTGAAGATGAGACTGAAGGACTTAGGATGGACATTTATGCACTGCAGCAACAATGTAAAGCGCGTCGTGAAGTAAGTAAAGTCACAGCAATTAAAGTAAATGTAATTACTTGTAGCCTTGACCTCGGCCGCCCCAGCTCTTACGCGATGCGACGAACCTGACACTGAACTGAACCTGTGTGTGATGCAATAGCCCCGCCTCCGCCAGACCCAGCAACTCAAGAGGCCTCGGCCGTGATCTGGCCCGCGAGCCCCAATTTCACAGAGCAAAACTTCTAACCTCCTCACCTCACCCAATAACTCCATGCAAATAAAACATAATCCACGGCATGTCACGTTCTCTTACATTTTCCATCAAAGACCAGCTTCAGCATTGCAGATAGAAGATGTTTTATTTTGTTTATTTTTTCATTTTGTTTGCTGTTTTTATGCGCAGGAGTCAAGGTTGGCCCCTCTAGAGGAATCAGTGGCTGAAAGACTATTTATTTATTTCAAGAAATGCTGCCTGCCTGCCTGCTGCCCGCCTCACTGGAGGAAAAAAAAAAAAACAAGTTGAGGCTGGGAGAGATTTGCTGATGCTGCCGTGCAGCAGCTTGGCAGAACGTGCCGTGATGCGAAACATCACCTTTAAGACCAGAACACACTTCTTCTCCATCTCCTCTTCCTTTATTTTTCATCTTTTCTCTCATTTATTCGCTGCCTTTCCTCTCTCTCTCTCCATATCCTCTTCTCTCCCTCAGTCTCCTTTGTTCTCTCTATCTGTTTCACTCCCTGTCTGTCCCCTCCACACACACACACACACAAACACACACATTTTCCTCTGTTGTTTTCTCCTTCTTCCAGACCTTGACACCAGCTGTACTTTTCCAATTCAGCAGTTCTCCAACCCTCCAGATGACAAGGCGGGATTTCACACCAGCTAAGGACACACAAATAATAACAACCACCAAATACATAAATAAATAAATTAATTAATAAATAAATAAATTAATAACCCAAAACAAAACCAAGCAAATCAGCAAAAACAAATCTCTTCGGCCTCCTTGCAGTTTGCAGATAGGGAGCAGGAAAGCGTGAGCTGGCCTGGCTGAAATTGTGTATGCAGAGAGCGAGGGTGCACAAAGAAAAAAGAAAGAAAAAAAGAAAGAGGGCAAGATATAGAAAAACAGAGAGAGGGCTGAAAATAGATGAGATGTAAAGGCAAGTGCTGCGAAAAGAAACTCATAATTAAACACTCAGCATGTGTCCGCTCCGCGCCCCCCCGCACCATCAGATCACCCCGATCCCACGGAAACAGATATCAAAATGGCACGCTTACGTTTCGAATATTGCTCAATGATAACACTGCAGCAGCACAGCATGGGTGGGATTTTCACTGGAGCCTGCAGCCAGAGAGACGGTCCAATGTGCAATAGATCCGTTTTGGAAATTATAACCTGCTTTTCATTATTCCATGGACTTAAGTTACCCATGGCGCTTTAAAAAGTGCATCGATTTATTTGAATGTCATGCTCTTAATGAAGCTGTATCGTCATTATAAAATTGCAGGTATCTCACTTTTGGATCAAATCTCTTCATATGCTTTTCAAACTGCCGGACAGCACGCAGATCTGATGTGTCACCTCCAGGGTTTCATCTATTTTGGCATTTCGTTGAAATTAATTTTTGACTGTGTGGCTCTCAGGCGTCTCCTCCTCCCACCCCAGACGTCAAAACGACACAGACGTAATCACTTTCAATAATACAGCATCAGACCTGCACTCAGGTTTGAGAAATTAAATGTTAAAACTTTGGCAAAATGATCAATTTATGCACACTATTCAGCAGGGATATCACACTTTGCATGGAAATATCACGGTTTTAATGTCATCAGTCAGCTCGCAGCATGGGTGGTAAACTGGAAACCTGCAAAACGGTGTGAAATTTTCACTGAGGCTGGCAAAATCTGTCCTCGCCAATCAGCATGGGTTTAACCACGCCGTGCCATGCGTGGCTCGCTGCCTGCGAACCTGCCGGGGCTTCAGCTGGTGCTGACAGCAGGTGAACAGAGATGGTCCATATACATGTATATCTATTCTGCATATATCTATATTTGCCTGCTCTCATTATGCACTGTTGTTTATTTTAGCTTTAGTAAATAATTAAATGTTGCACAAGTAGAGTGCATCTGATCTGATTAAATTTGTGTCATTTTGGAGGTCTTTTGCTGTTTTTTTTCTCACCACAGTGCCAATTCAAAATGCTAATTGGAGGAGTGCTTGTTATTTTCATATTCTGTTAATGTCTTGAGTAAGCCTGCTTTCATAAGATTACTCAAGGCAATGAAATGATATGAAAACCTACTGGCCACAGACAATGCACCTTATAAATAGATGTTTTTGCTGGAGGAGATAAAATGCTACAATCTGACACGCCTTCATCCACTTTGATCAAGGCCTGTTGACAGGTGTGTCTTTTTGTTCTGATTTTCCTTAAAGAGGAAGCTGCAAGAGCGCTTGTGAGGTCTGTCGATTCTCACTCAAACTTTTAGAGACTGGAATCTTGAAAACGGCCCTGCAACACCTGCAAAGCCATAAAACTTGCTCATTAAAAAAAAATGCATTAAGTCGAAGCAGTGTTTGGGTTAAAGGACTGTGTGGATTGTTGCTCTCTTAAGCACCTGCCGCTAAGCCTCCCTTTCAGGTGTGACAAAGTGGGTCTTCACTGACTGCCTGAATCTAAGACAGCCAGAGGTGAGCAAACATGTTAAAGAGTTGAAAAAGAAGAAGAAGAAGACTGAAAACGAGAAGGTTACCCAAGCAAGTGATAGTTTTATAACTCAGTGGGCTAAAAAAGCATCCCAGAATGCATTGGGCTGCACAATACACAAAATCCGACGTGAAACCAGCCAGCACTCGCCCCATTCTCCCCTTCTGCTCTGTTTCCCTGCCTATTCTGTTAAAGCCAGGGCTATTATTAGCCAGCAAAGGAATCGAGTTAAGACGATGGAGGAGACTGAAAGAGAGGAGAGAGAGAGAGAGAGAGAGAGAGAGAGGGAGAATGAAAGCAGGTTCTTGTTAAAATGCTGAAGACAGATAAAGTTAGAAAGCGACAGGCAGAGTGACAGACAGACAGACTGAAGGAGAAGACAGTTTACTACAGGATCAGTGAATGTAAATCTGCTTATTTCATGGAGTTTACACGACTTTTCTAAGCTGGTAAAAAAATCTTTGGGACCTAAATGTGTAGCGTGCATCATAACAAGTTGCATCAAACTTATATCATAATACAGTCTTATCCATACAATAAATACAAAATAAAGAAAATAATGATGTTACTACTACTACTATATGATGATAATGATGATGATAATAATAATAATAATAATATCATCATCATCATCATCATCATCATCCTAATGCAATAATCATACTCTTAATAATCATAATAATAATCAATTAGTTTTTTTCTTAAACTGTTTTTGTTTGTGTAGGTGTTTGCAACGCCTTATGATGACAGATTCCTCAGCATTTTTTTTACCACCATATCAATGTATATAACAAGACAGAAAAAGAGACTTAAGATGCAGCAGTAAAAATGTTGAAGTCTGACGGAGTACACTGCAGAAAGTGCAGGGAGAAGGAGACAGTGTTCTAGTAAATGTGAGTTAAAGTCTAGTAAAAAAAAAATCCCCCCCCAAAAAAAAGAGAAAGAGAGGAGGAACGAGGGTGGAACAGGGAGGGAAATCACCAAGACAAAAGGCTCCAGTAAACACATTAACCTTCAATATGCATCTTCACGCCTGAGGCAGAGCTCTGTTAGCCCCGCCCTCCTCCTCCTCAGTTGGTCAAGTTCTTGCCCCAGCGCTTGTCACTCATTCTGACGAGCTGTCGAGCCTGGAAATGTGTCTCGCCCGAGGCTGAGATAACCGGCACAAGTGAAACCACGACAGGCGGAGAAGCAGACAACTCACACAGCAATGAAACACTACAAAACAATAAAAGAAATCCCATAGTTCACCTGCGCTACTGAACGGCTTTTTGTCTGCTGCGTGTTTCGTTTCTCAAGCCGCTGACACACCGAGCTGACAGCTGCGAGATCGCTCGTAGTTTGCGGGACGTGTCCTGCACAGTTCACCGTGTTGAATCGGCCAATCGGAGAGAGCTTTCTGATTGGCTGTTTCAGCTTAAGCGAATCCGGGCACAGGAAGAGAAACAGAGACTGGACTGTGTTGTTATTGTGATAATTAGCTACTCGCTTTGTGATAGGCCGTCAGACATCGCTACAATGTTGCCAACATTCCATCATCACTTCCACTTTGAAGTGTAAACGTACGAGCGATTACAGAGTGCATCGCTGAGGTCGAGCGCAGGTCACTGACGTCATTAAATCATTCACTCTGTAGACAAGGAGTCAGAAAATCAAGAGCTGAATGTGCTGTTCTGTGCATGTTTGGATTAACAGCAGCGCTTCTGAAAAGAAAAAAGACACACAGGTGAAGAATTTAATGAAGGAACTAAACACCAGAGGGAAAACACTGGGTTTCTTTATCTAGTCTGACTTTTTTATTCCATCCTTGAAATCTCTTGTTGTGTGTCATGGAGGCAGGAGTACATTTGAATTCTGTTCAGTAAACTTTCAACAAAGCCAGGGTCTTCTATTATTATCGACAAAGCTAACGCCATGACATCTGAGCCAGCAGTCAGGGTCAAAGCTCAGCACAGTTGAAGTCTCAGCGATGAGCTCAACGACCATCGAACCATGACAACGATGAACCAAGCATCCTTACGATCGAACATAAAACGTGAAAATGAAGGGCTAGCGCTGGTCTCTTTCTTTATGTTTGCACCATCCTGAGGCCTCTGGTTCATTTTTTTGACTGCTGAGAGGTATGGAGGTTACTTCCTCCCATGCATCATGAGGTGAAGTGAGTGGTCCTCAAGCGGCACTAGTTCTTTGTCGTCAGCTTGCTGTGTCCGCTCTCCTCCACCGCTGCTGTCAGGTCTCTCTCTTGCCTCACCTTGATGACCACGGCCCGCTCAAACCCCGGCCACACCCACACGACACGCCCACCGCCAGCGACGCCCCAAAAAACATCGCTTACATCACCGGAACGCAGGAAATATAAGTTCAAAAAGTGTAAACATGGCTGCTTTTGCTTTTTATCTGTGCTTTGTTGGCACAGAATTAATAAAAACTTTAGGCCCTGCACACAGACTCAACACAGAAGCATAGATTTCATCATAACTGCAGTTCGAGGACGAAAATCAGCCTTTAGGTCACTTTTATGGGATGGGAGTTGCATATTTCAACGAAATTAATAAAAAAAAAAAACACACAAAAAGTACAGCAGACGGGAAGGAGGGGATGAGAAAACGGAGGATTGCATCGTTAAGATGTCAGAGGTTAAGAGAGCAGAGAGGAGGCAGGGAGTTCAGACTATAAGCCCATAATCTGCTTCATAACTGTCATCTGACATCACTGCAGCAGATGCTTTATTTGGATCCTGTTGTTCACCCACACACTCATGTAACGGAGAGAGAGAGAGAGAGAGAGAGAGAGAGAGAGAGAGAGAGGTTGTGTTCTCAGCATGAAGAAAGACTTAGAGGGAGAAAAGTAGTGTATTGTTTGTATGTGTGTGTGTGTATATATAAGTGTGTGTGTGCGTGTGTGTGTTTGTTCGCGCAGGCACAGCAGCTTGTATATGGCTTATTAAAGTGCCAGTATGAATTTTCTTATGTAAATGCACAGTAAAGCGAATACATAATGTGCACATTTTATGTTTAACGGCTGCTTGTGCTTTGCATACATTTTTATGTTTCCCCTGCTTACTGCGCTACAACCTGGGCTATTATTAGACTTGGCTCTGATTAAGATGTCAAAAGGACATGAGAGAGAGAGGCAGAGAGAGAGAGAGAGAGAAACAGAGGGTGGAGAGAGAAAAAAAGATCAAAATGGCACAGAGAGGAAACGAAAAAAACTCTCAACTTGTGATTTTGCCACAAAAATAAATGTTCACTTTGCTGCTCTGTCTGTTGTCGACTCGTACTCATTCAGCCTGTTTCCAGTTCCTAAAAGTTTTGACATTTGCTGTTCTAAATTTGCAGTATCTGGTCGGTTTTTCCCACCAAAAATAAATTAAAAAAAACCCTCTGACAAACAGGAAGTGATGCGTTTTCCACATTGGGTTTGTTTGGAATGAACAGAAGAAGAAGAAGGAGAAGAAGAACTGGGTAGTTAGCAGGAGCAGCGATAGCCGCCATGTCTGAGCAGACAAATAAAAGAGAAACTCAAACTCCATCAACAGGAGGCCTAAGCCCCGCCCACCCTGTTTGATTGACAGGTGATCTCTGGGAAGTGCAGAGCAGAAACAACACAGAATGAGCTCTTGGCAGCAAA
>OMKZ01053050.1:0-25125 GCA_900302535.1 Neoniphon sammara
GGGAGTATGAGTCACATGGTCATCAAAAGGGTAAACAAGTCTCATTCATAACCCCGACATAGCCTATATATAGTAGAAAGCACATCACACTCACTGACTTGTGCTGATAACATAAAGTCATCCTGTATACAAAAACAAAAGTCTGGCTGTGATGTGATCTTTTAACTTTTTGCTTTTGCTTGCCAAAAAAACTAGTCTGATGCCTCCAGGTCTACAGAAAGAAAGCCAAAGCACCACTGCTGTCTGTCTCATCCTCACAGACATTTATCAGCACCAGTAAAGCAGGCCATCTCACATCAGTATAACATTTAAAGTTATGCTGAACTTTACAGGGCAGCAGATACGCATGTGGAAAATTCCTGAAGATAGAGTGTCACAGAGAAATAGTTTCCTTTATAGTCACTGATGTATTTTTGCTTTGAGACAATGTACTCTATCGATTTAGGGCTGTGTCTCGTCGGTTGGATCCTCTTACACTGGGCTTTCCTGAGCTGTTCCATGCCCTTATTTAACTCTGCTGGATATATTTAGCGCACTGTGCTGACACAAATTTCTGCCAACTAAACAATTTAAGTGAGCATGCGATAAGTGATACCTCACTAAGAGGGCAAATATTTTCTGCAGTCCTGTTAGTCCTGCAGCTTTCTTGTAAGAAACCACTCTGGGTGTGGCAATGCTTTTTGGGATGTTTATCGTACATATGCCTATAAATATATCAAGCTTTTACATGGCTCTGCAATTCCTGGTGATGTGAAGTTGCTGACTGAAAGCAAAAGTGCTATAAACACCTCTCCTCTCTTGGGTGGGACCCAAAACATCAAGCCATTGTTTTGATAATGGCTTATATTCGGTAATTTGTAACGTTACTGGTGGTGCAGTTGCTGTCTATGAAAAAAACTGTTTTTGTTATTTTTTCACAAACATATATGGGCAGAAGGCAACCTCAGACAATCGTGACTTGGAAAATAAAAGATGAAACAGATGAAAAATAGATGTTCCAGCTAAACTGGTAAATCTCAGAACCACATCAATTCATTTTGGGAGATTCAGAACATCTGGTGCTGTCTTTGATGGTCCTTCATTCATTTTTCAAAATATACAGCAAAAAAATTGCATAATTGAAATGGCGGAAACATTGTATAATTATGAAGAAATAAAATCTAACTTTCCTCGACAGCAAGTTGGCCCAAACAGCCTACTTTAAGTGGTGTTGCGTCAGAGGGGGTCCCTGGGTATATTCATTGCAAAGGTTTTGGAAAAGCGGTGAGGGGCCTCCCTCTCTCTATACAAGAGGCCTCCAACTTAAACCAAGAGGCCATGTTGTTTCCATAAAATTCTTTAAGCATGTGCTTATGTTTTTGTAACTGGCAGAGGGAAGAGGCTTTCCTGATCAAGATGCCAAAGTTTCTTCAGAGAAGAAAAGCAAGTACATTACATAGCTAAAGCCATTCTTTTATCTTCTTGTCAGACAAAATTGATGGGCATATTTCACAACTAATCACTGCTTTTGACTATACTGAAGAAAACAACTCCTATTCAGCTTTTCATAATGGTAAGAAAGGGAGTCTGGGAAAATACCTCAAAGAAAATCCACAGATGGTGGATAAAGAATGGTTAACAGAGCCACATTCCTGAGTGAAGACACATGTGCAAACTCTCTCTCTCTCTCTCTCTCTCTCTCACACACACACACACACACACACACACACACACACACAGGCAAATTTTCATTTGAGAAGGTACATGCAGTCGGAATATGTCCTGCAATGCACCCAGCTCGGGGGTGGAGTTCAGACAATCCCACTTGTAAAACCGCGGCTGCAAAATCCTTAAAATGTCTGGAATTCAGAAGTGTCTCACATCTTTCACGTGCCCAAACAAATTAAATGTAGTCCGTGTGTTCGAGTGAGTGAGACAGGAGTCCAAAACCTTTCTTGGTGGGTGATATTTGAAAACAAAAACTAGCTTTCACTTTGTTTTCATACTCTGCCGTAGAGTAAACATTAACAGTGTTTCATAACTCACGCTGCTGTTACTCAGACAGTATTATAATCCCAAATTTACTACAAGACTCAACATTATCACAACAATGTTCTTCAAACAACAATGCAGGTAACAGGCAAGCAAGCTCCTTGACTAACTGTCCAATCTCCACTACAAGCACCATACACAAAACATTACATGGCTATGGATGTTTGTGAAGCCAGCGCTCCATTTGATGTGGGAAGCAGCATTTTTTATGGTAAACCTGCTTCTTGGGTTTTGGATGTGCACATTGCTTTGAAGATAAATTGTCCCTTTCTAGACTATTTTTAAGACAGCTTGAAAAATACAGAACCAAGCAAAGCCATAACTTTGTATGGACGAAAATGGTCAGTTTATGAAATGTAAATAGGGGATTTCCATATATGGCATATTTGACCATGTTGAATACCCATATATGAAACACATTAAAATTTGCACATTTTCAGATGTGGATATGTATGTCTAACATATATTACACATACATGAGTCTTCATATATGTATATGTTCAACATATACGGGCTACACATATATCACCATATAGCATATATAACGACATTTCTCTGGCATAGGTTGCAGATATGTTCACATTTCAGATTTCCGTAAACACATCCGTAAAAAAGAAAAAAAAAAAAAAACTCCATATTTAAGATCATGAACTGAGACAAAATCAGTTCAATAAACTGATGTTGTGTCTCTCCACCGTTACATCAATGTGTTTCCAGCCTATTTGTGCAAATCAGGCATTTGCTCAAGCTCAAGGCTATATTTCACCTCTGGAAGGTGAAGCTTTGGGGCCCAGTGTTCTCCTAAAATCAACAGCATATCTAAGCCTCAGGTACTTATTGTCCAGTGATAAATGCAGCGCTGGCACGTCTGGACTATTTGTGTTTCTTGTCTTTTCGGCTGGATTTGGCAGCAGGTTATACAGAGAGCAGACGTGTCGCTCCCCTTCACAGCCAACTGCTAGGCTCCTCTGAGAAAGCTCACACTCCCCTTTGCCTCTCTTGTGTTTTTCTCAGGGAGGTGGAGAGCGCTTTCTTTCTACAGACTGGGGCGCGCTGCACTCTGCTCTTTCTCCAGCGCAGCACATTTGGTGGGATATTATGTGAAGGAAATGGAGAGCATAGCTGAGCAGTGAGTCATGCTGTTTACTGGTAAAAACGACGACCAGCGGCAGGGAATCACACCCTCCCGAACTGACGTTTCCTGGAAAATCCCGTTGTTTCACAGGGAGGAAGGAAAAGTACAGAGAACCTTGGAAATGGTTGGCATGACCACCGGAACGTTTGTGCGGAAAGGGAGGAGAGTTCGCTTAGTGTCTGAGCAAAGCTATTCTCCCAAGTGGGGACACAGGGATTCAAAGGAATGTCAACTATGCAAAAAACAAGGACATACCTGTGCTGTTTTTACTACCTGGGTGCCATGAACGTGTGAAGAAAACAAGATAATATGAATTCTCAGATGCAAATAATGTTAAATACCAATAATAAATCCCAATAATGGAGAGCAAGGCTTGTTAATGCATGGCTGCATCTGAAAAAAACAATTATTAAGCAGCACTGCCATCCAACCACTGAGAGATGAGTCTGGAATTAGTGTGTGGTACAACCTGTGGCATCATCATGGCTTACTATTGTATCTGTTTATGTTGAGACCCCTAAATGAAAACATGTTTCTCTTTCAATCTGACTAGCTGAGGGAATGACATAAGGCCAGACAAGAAGTGACAGCAAAGCACAAATTTCAAAGACTGTTTTGCAGCTATAATTTATATTGCTGCACAAATCATAGAGCAACACACTTTCAGTCCCATAAATCAAAAATGAATGAAGAATTCCCGAAAACTGAAATGCTCAAAAATCCAAAATCTTTTGAGATGATATTATCTTCCTCTGGGCAATACTGTTCCCTTCTACAAATGAGAAAATAGATAAATTAGATTTTCCCAGATATTGTACATCTTAGTAAGACAGTCTGACAAAAAAGAAACAAACTAAATAAAGAAGTAAACTAAGCACATCCCTTTTGAGACTTGAGTCTTTTCATTCCCCTGACCATAATGTGGTGAAAGCACTGGTTTGAGATCCAGGAATTCTGACAGAAAAGCAGGAAAAGGCAGAATGCAAATCACTGTGGGTGGCAGAGTGAGCAGTATACTATTTGTGGTGACGGCAGTGTACGTCTCTCATGCCTCAGACAGTGCATAGCTGTCAGTGGGACAGTGTGGATGGATGCGCTACAGCCCCGTACATACATCAAATCTGCTACAGTCTCTTTGCCACGTTCATCCACCAATAAAATTGTTGCTCTTCAAAACCAAGAATCAAGACTCAACATCTTTTTCCAGTGAAAAGAAAAAAGGACATTGTAGTTGTGCTCCCCGTGAGTCATAACATCTCTAACCACAGCTATTTCACTTTCACAATACTTCCCCACCAAAGCATCTGAAATTCTTCATCACTTAAGCACAGGCTTCTTCAACCTCCACCACTGGCCATCAAAATGAAAAGTGCTATACAAGTAGTGACAAATTAAGTTTTATAATGCGTATTCAGGGAAGATCTCCCGGTATGCCGCGTCATCATCAGACCAAGGTAGTGAAATGAGTCAGCCTCTATTACTCTTCCATCCAAAGAAGACATCATCACACTGGGAGACATCATCACACTCACATGTTTCATGACAGGAGTGCACATGTTCCCACTGCTTTTCAAAAAGCAGAAGATACTGTGACCCTCACTGTAGAAACAATGATGATTCAAACAGTCTGCTCAGGCTGATCTCTGTGGCCAGGTTACTGGAGGACAAATATTTTCCATATACAGTATACGAAATCACAATGACCTTAAAAGGTCAAATCCAAGTCATTCAAAACAAACAAAAAAGACAAAGGAGTAACAGGCAGTATCCAGTGGAGTAGTGGCAAACAAAAAGGTGCAAACACTGACTTTCAGTCAGTGATCATCATGAGGCAATCAACCACTAATACAAACAAAAGATCAGTTACATTTTCAGGAAACCATTCATTTAACCCATTTCCTTGTTGTTACCTAAGCTTGGTACCATTTACTGTGGTGAACAAATTAATTTCATGAATATTTAGCTATGCCGACTTAGAAAGGTGTGTTAACTCTACAAATTAGATGGCAAACCAAGTTTACCCTACATAACAAGCAGTAATGAAAGAATGTAAACTAAGTTCTTTGTCATTCAAATGCCAGGGCAAACATTTGAACAAGTTAAGAGCTTTACATTCACTTTCCTCTCCAACTAGTTTTATTGTCAAATCAGCAGAAAAGCAGTAAGAAAAGACCATGAGCTGCATTGCATAGCCTAAATTTGAGTCTCAGGCTAATCACTTACTGAGTAGCAATTGGCAGTTGCAGTTGCATACTTTGTTTTATTACTTATTTATTCAAACGCAATTAAGATGTTCTTAAAATGGCAGCTTGACACTGGGGTTACTTTGGGATAGTCTGAGAGTCTACCAACTCATGAAACACAGCCTATTAAGACTGTGTTATTTCAGAAATGTCGTTAATGTTATTCTGGAAATGTGCGCTCCCAGGAGCCGCGGCTGTTGTTTGGTGAGTGCCTGCTCCTTCTCTGTAGGCCTGCCCTGTGTATCCTCCTGGCGGTCTGACTTCACACCGTGCCCTTTGTCCCACAAGTCTAAAATGCAGACCACGTGTTGTTTCCAATGTCAAAAGTAGACTGATATCTTACGTTATAGTAGCGTATATTAAAACGCGCGCTTTCAAATAGGCTTCGGAGTAATTAAAGGGGACGAAAAACTATTTTGTCGGAATTAATTTCAGTGCGACAATCAATATATTTTACTACCATGCCTCTCCCTAAAGCTAATTGAGTTCGAGCGTGGGAGGGTAATTAGACAATCTCAGACGAAACATTATTATATTCTTATAATGACTTTTGAAGTTTCTACGGTACGCAATAATGTGTTTATACTTACTGTATCCTACATCATAGTATTGTTTTAATTATGTAAAAGACAGCACAATTTAGACTATTTTATTTTATTAATTAATCAATTTTTTTTTTTACATATAGAAGCTGTTGATATTTCAGCATTTTCTAAGGTATTTATGTAACCCTTTAAAATGTATTATATGGTTACTGTATTTTTTCGTAAGAAGAATATTGGGAATATTGACTCGCTGTCTCAGTTCATCCACAACTGGGGAAATTATAAGGCGCGTCACCATTTAAATGAGTGGATCTTGGCGGATACATGTGAATAAAATAGTTCTTCTACATATTTATAACTTTCTACTTATTTTTCACTTCTTAGGCGACTAGCCGAGAATAAAGCTATTTATTATGTTGTTACTCCAACACATCCAACACGTGTCCACATGGCTAAAACAATCTGATAAGTTAACATCAGCAGAGGTTTAATAGCATCAAAACTTATCTTACACGTTGGAAGTGTGTAGGTTGGCTACATAAGCACGTCTGCATGCAGAATATGTCACCGTGAGAACTTGAGCATTTTAGAAAGGAATGTCAAAACATCTTCCCAAAAAAACAACAACCTCACCTCTTGAACGCGGATATCTGTGACGGGATGCGTAAAAACTTGCGGAGTAGGTTTCCGATACAGGGCTTGAGGTGACTTGACACAATTGGTAAAAAGCGTCCACCAAACGAACAGCAGTGTATCCGCGTACTAAATTAACTACAAAACAACAACAATGTACCAACATTCCACGCTCTGCTTCCGCAAGCACTCACGTCACCGATTCCTCGTGACCGCCCCCTCCATTCATGAAAATAACTTTCTGCTGACGTCAGTCTGGGGAGGGGGGGCCGGGGGAGGCCATAAATAGAAAATAGACACAGCTGGCAAATGCTTTTGCTTACTTTACGAAAGTAATGTCTAAAACCAAGTCTGTTGATGTTACCAAACTCTGGACAAGACACCCAAGATATTAGTTATCAAAAAGTTTTCATACTTTAGCTTCAAAATAAAACCCTATTCTTTCTCCCTATCTGTTAGGAAACTGTGATGTTGGTGGGGAAAAAATAGTGATAACCCTCCAACTCTATAGTAGGCTGTTTTTATGGTCAGGTCTACAAGGTATTCAAAAATGTGCATTAACTCAGAGAGAACAGCGACCTCCTCCCTCCATCCGACTTGGGAGCAGAGCAGCAGCAGCATTCCATTCCAAAGGAAAGTATGTGGCATAGTAGCCCAGCAGTCACAGGATTTCTCTTAATTTAGGCGCGCTGTTGCCAGCACGTCACAGGCTATTCTGGGTAATTAACTAGGTTACTAAAAGAAAAATTTCTAATTCAGTAGCCTGTATAAGAATAGTATTTTCAATATTGCTTCCCTGTAAAGTTACCAGATGCCAAAAAGCTCTAGTTTTGAGGTTTCTCCATATTTATTTGCAGTCTATAGTGCATTTTAAATCCAGCATATTTACACTGCAGCACCTGTAGCCTGCTTTTTTTTGCTTCTTCCGACTGAATTAAACAAAATATTAAAAACATAAAACTTTTATATCATCTCAAAAATGTGGATAATTAACACTATCCATATGTGTGGCTCATCCAATAACATCATTAGATTATGTCATACATGTTGTAGATGTTTTGATCCTGATGTTGACTCTGTGCTGTATTGTTTACTGTTGGCTGTGCCACTGTATTGTTTTCACTCTCTTGGTGTCTTGATGCTTGCCCCCTCCCATGTCTCCAATGGGCCACAGTGGAAATAAGCCTTAGGGCTTGATTGTGTTATCCTGACTTTTTTTTTTTTTTTAATTTATGCTTTTGCTTTTGTAGCACTTTCAGCTGAGGTGTGTTAATTGTCAAATATACCAACTAACTAATTAATTAATCAACTAGACCACACTTGTTCTCTTTGCTGAACTATACTGAGGGGGAGTGCTGAGGAAACCTGATATATTTGTAGCAAAAAGACAGGAAAAAGATTAGTCTGTTAAAACTTCCAAGATGACTGTAATATACACAAAAACATCAAAGCCTTTATAACGCAGGCATGGAAATGAGGTCACAATACTTTAAGTATCCCAAGTTTTACGTTAGCCCAAGTTAACACACGTTGACCTTTATATCATTATATAGACCAACCGGCATATACTGGCATAAGTTTAAATGTTGTTTAATAACATACTTGACCTTGGACCCAATGTACAAAAACTGAAAATTAGATTGGCCAGATGGAGGGATACCAATTATGACACTCAAGTTTCCTGATGAATACAGTTAGGTCAGTCTATTCTTCATCCATGAATATTAGTCCAGTACTGACATATTTAGTTACCCCTTCAGGGCGAAATGAGGAAACAATCTTTGCTCTGCTTTTTGTTCTACAGTTTTATATTGCACGGTTATTTAAAAAAAATAAAATAAAAAAATAAGTTGATGGATGAACAAATGGGAAAAGACAGAAACACACAAATACAAGTATGCACATCACTTAAACACAAGTTGTAGCTAAGATAAAGTCTGAGAAAATGTTAGGTTAAATTTTGTTAAATTTAGTCCAAAAAGAAACAAAGAGGTGAATACTTATATAAACTGAAGGTTTTCCTCATTTAAAGTTTATACCTTCAAACATATTATCAATTTAATAGCCCACAGTACTGCAAATAGAAGGAAACCAGAGTATGAAGGCTGAATATTTGTATGAGTTGATTACAGAGGGCTCTCCCACACAATGGACAGAGTTTTACCTGCAGTCAAACTGACTTATTTCTTAGGAATTCACCACATTTACCTGGCCTTGTGCCAGGCAGTCAGGTTGCAGTGGTTTTATGTTACAATTGTCATGGATTACCGTTAGTGACTCAACAAATGAACCTCTTCCTCTGAATCGCATATGGAATCAATTGTCTGCTGGTGATGTTGTGCTAGATTCTTTCATCTGCACTGGAGTATGTTTGGAGTCGAGTGCAAATAAACTTCATCGGATGACTAATCATTTAACTCTGTTCTGGTTAGCTTGCTCCGCATTTGTCTTGACCACAAGCGAGAGCACATCATTTCCTTTGTGTAACCTTCCACTAATGAGTTAAATACACACATAATTGATGTGCTTTGATGAAAGGTAGACCAACTGTGTTATACTTGGCTTGTTTTCAGCCGAGGTATCTTCACCTCTGCACCTTTACAAGCTACTTTCGTCAAGAAAAAATGTGACTCCCAGATGTTTCAGTGAAATAATGTTTTATGTCTTATGTGGTGCACCCTGGTAGGTCACTCAGGCAACTTGCCGAATTTTTCCAATTGGCTAACGAGGCTAGTTGGCTGTCTGCTGTCTGGCAGACAGGTGCTTTGGTCATGGGTTTTTGCTTTGATCCCTTTTAACTACCACTTCCTCTTTACTCACTAAGGTCATTTGCATAATGATACCTATTTCTTGTCTCATCCACTATGAGCTATGTCAATTCATGCTTAGTCCTGCTATATCTGTATTAATTTCAATGAGTATGCATTTGTGAATCAATAATCATTTATTATTACATTTCAGCAAAAATACTGGGACTTTGCAGGGAATGGCATTTAAGTAAATGTACTAAGACAGGATTTTGAGATGAGATGAGATGAGATGAGATGAGATGAGATAAAACAGTACCAGGATACCACAGAGGATGAATAGAATATAAACAGAAAAACAGACTATCAAGAAGAATATGTACACAATAAAAAAGTACAAATAGCATGTTTTCTTCAAGTTCTCACAGTGTCTGGATGGAGCTGATCATGATGTCAGTATCCTGCAGAGTCTCACGAGACACATCAGTTAAAGTAAAAAAGATAAACAAAACTGGGGAGACAAAGTGTCTGCAGGTCCACCAGAGATGTTTTAGACCAGTCAGATATCCAGTTGTTCAGTCAATGGCATACCTCACAACCATTGTCCATCTGGCTACTGTGTAGGTGACCTGAAATACACTCTTTGTGTCCAGCAAAACAAAAACAGAGAGGGCCATGTGCTGCAGACTTGTCAGGGTTTTCATCATGTGAGCTTGCTGTGGGGTCTGTGTTCTTACAGCCAGTTTTGGGTTACAGGAAGTAAAACTGAGTCCCTAATCTTGCCTCTTTCTGACTCAGACTGTTGAACTCGGAAATGTGATCTGGCACAAAGAGGCCCCACGTTGCATGGGATCATTTTTTCCCTCCAAATGCCCAAAATTATTGGTGAGTAAAAGCCTGACGTTAACCATGTAGACTTACTCTCTTTTGTTTCGTTTTGACTGAAATAATAAGTCCTCTTATGAGCCAAGTAAATAACACTGATAAAACCTTCATCAAAATTTATATAAACAATAAATCACCCTGTCTTTCCACGTGCTGTTAAACTGTTAGGGAATAGCTAACTGAAAATGCCCTGAAAATACACGAGGCATTTCCTCCTGGCATAGGGTTGCCCATACGTAATTTCAAACAAAACAATTGTTTTTGCAGATTTGTGGACTTCCCATATGACATAGGACTTGAAGTGGAACACGGACTGAACATTCCACTGACTTCACCAAAATGTGTTTCACATGAAAACACTTTACATAACAAGTTGGCAAGTTAAAGTTGGATGGAAACATACATGGTGAAGTCACTGTAGTAGTAGTGGGAGCTGTCGCCAGCTATGGTAGAGTTTTTAAAGCCTGATATTCACATAGTGCACTGGAAGATTCTCTTGGCTTTGCCATATGTCACACTCTTGATTACCATTTTCTTTCTTTTTTTCTTCTGCTGTCAAGGACCAACAAGCCATAATATAACTGCCCTGCCTGATGAAACACTTAATTTAAACCTACTGGTAGAGAATAACCTATTCTTGTGATGGCTTAGAAATGTCCAAGAGATACACTCTGGCTGAAAAGTAACTTTTTGAGGTATGGAAACATTGCTTAGCTTATACATTTCTGAGGTGTGTAAATTTCTTAGAACTTGCTTGAGGAAATATGACAAGCATATTAGCATCTTCTTCTCTCTGACTTACTGTAGACATGACTGCGTACTGTGCAGTCATTGAACAGTTGAATGAATTTTCAATTTGCCATGCCATTATCTGAATGAAAATTTGCAACATTAAACAATAAAGTTACTGTGTCTTGGTGCTATTCCTGTTCTTTTGAATGGGTCTTAATGAAGCCAGCTCTGTGAACTGTACCTTTTGTCATAGCTGATCATTGTGTTTAGGTTTAGATGCTGCTTTGCAGGGCTATTAGTTGCAGAGATGATAAAAATAAATAAAAACAAAGAGAGTGACTTCCCATGGCTCACTGATAATAAACATACATATTAATAAGTATAGTCGCTGACAGTAAACAAACACATGTGCTGAGGAATAGATACCCAAAGGTTTACTCTATGTTTATCCTGTCTAGATAGAAAGCAAGATAGTTCTCATGAGACCATACTTTGCCTGGGCATTGAGTCAACTACTCTTTCACTGATTTACATTTGAAAGTTATGTTCATTTATGTTCATTCATCAAGTGACTGCTCAGGGTAAACAGGGATAAGTTTGTCAGCTCAGTGCAGTAGAAAATGGGTTACTGCCACCCAGTGATAAATTAGTGGAATTGAATCTTGTACTATTTGTAAGCATGCAAGGGTTGAGCTTTCATCAGCACCTTTTTTATTTTTATTTTTTTTCCTGAAAACTTTCATTTGCCTCTCAGACTGGAACAAAAACAAAATTATTGCCACAAGGTCTTCTCCACTGCCAGATGGAGACTAATCTGTTCTTCAAAGCGAGAACGTGAATTCAGTGTACTCATGAAGAAAATTTTACGAGGCATCTGAAACTACTTTGTCAAAGCTTCTTGTTTAAAATGTTTTGTTTTTACTCATCCTCTTCGTGTTTTTTGTTTGGGAGTACACTAAATCAATTATATTTCAATCTAAATGGGCTGAAGTGCGCTTTAGGATAAACAACATATGTGCAGGATTTTTGAGACAATGAGTCACTCTTGTCTTCAGGAATGATTATTTTGTGGAGGATATGAGAAACAGATCAGTTGAGGGGATTGTCCCACACTGTCATACTACTGTCATACTTAACTGTCTACATTCTTTTGTTATACCTGTCTTAAATTTTGCAGTGTGTTTTTATTCAGTTTTAGAATTAAGTAGTAAAACTGGCTCGTACTTCACAAATTCTCTAAAGATTTGACTATGTTCAAATGTAATTAAAAAAATAAACGAGTGTTTAAACAGCTTATACTACATTGTAACACCTATCCTACAGGAGTAAAATAAAAAAAAAGTTGACCACAAACAAATAAATAAACAAATAAATAAATAAGAATGGTACATATAGTTACACACTAACTTTTTGAACCAAGTACTTGCATATCACCCATGCATTTTTCACCTATTATTCTGTTATTTACAGGCTTATTACAAGACATATCAATTATCTATCAATTGTGGGATTCTGAGTATGACCATGCACACACCTTATGGCCCTGTGAAAGTGATTGGAGAGTTGGAGTCTTATTTTGTGGACCCTGATAATTGCTTGGTTGGAAAACAGAGGCTAAGATCTATTCTTCACAATAGGTGGTTTAAGAAGAGAGATGGGGACCATGCTATAGTTGAGGGGGATTCCTATTATTTCAGGCTCAAGGATAGTTTAGTAGATTGTGTTAATCTGAAGGGGTGGGGTGTAAAGTACATTAGGGTTGTTTTTATTATAGATTCGAGTGCTTCAATCTAAGTCACCTAGTGTAAATAAAATCATGTGTCTTTGTGTATCACATTGAGACAAACATAGATGTATTTCACATGAGGACTCAGTGTGCAGAGGTTTACCAGAGGTGGTGCTGCTAGAGCAGGTGGAGGTCCACTGTCAGAGCTCACTGAGATACTTTGCCCAAGGACAGTCGCAAAGGATGTACATATAGGCTTGGTACATGATTTTAAGATCATAGGATGGTGTCTATATAAACTTTCAAACTATAGAAGAAGAAGAAGAAGAAGAAGAAGAAGAAGAAGAAGAAGAAGAAGAAGAAGAAGAAGAAGAAGAGACGTTACACAACAGCAGGAACAGTAGGAGTGCATCATAAAGCTGGATTCTAACCGCCGATAAACCACAAGAAGAGAGAGAACTGACAGTAGGTGGCGGTATAAATGATTATGTTGGTTTGCTAGCTACTCTAATCCAGAGAAGAAGAAGAAGGCATCACGGTACAGTTTCTTTTGGCTTCTGATAACTGTTTATAAATGTGCCGTTCAAGTTGACCGCAATTAATTTTATGAAACCGAAAAGCACGCGAGCCACCATAAACCTGGTTTTGGCGAATAAGTTCATTGTCAGTGCTTGGCAGGTTTAGTTCAAACCCAAACCTTAACAAATTCAATGCTAACGTTAGCTATCCGTATTCATAGTTGATCAATGGCTGTAACGTATAGCACAAATTTTGATAGTAGTGCATTTTGGCTAGTATGTCATTTGGAACTCAACACAGCCTTCATGCTACGGTTATGTTGTAGCTAACGTTGTATGTCATTTCAGTTTAGATAACATAAGTTACATTACATTACTGTGTTAGCAATCACATCTTGTTAGATAATGTTAGCTAGTTTCTGCTGTTAGCTAGCTATTTTAGCCTACGTCAAATATCTGTGTGTGTTTGTTAGCTAACGTTAATTGTGATCGCTGTTTTTTTATTTTTTCCCCTTCACAGTGTTCTCTTAGCTAGGTAATGTCACCTGCTAAGCAATTGCTGAGTCTGATTAAGAGTTGCGCCACTTTGCAACGATGAATCGCCCAAAGCCTACAACTCTCAGGCGCCCCAGTGCTGCAAAACCATCTGGTATGTTTCATTAAATACCCTTACTTCTAGCTACGTGCAGATATTATTGCAAGTCAGAACATGTTGATAATAGTAGCAGATCATGAGCATAAGAAAGTCATAACTAACTACGATTTTGTCTCTTCCCAGGCCATCCTCCCCCTGGAGATTTCATAGCTTTAGGATCAAAAAGTCAAGGTGGAGAGTCCAAAGCACCTGCTGTTCTCTTGAAGCCAGCATCCACAGGTTTACCTGCTGACCGTAAAAGAGAGACTTCCACCGCTCTCCCCTCCTCATCAGGTCTGTCCAGCCTTGCCAAGCGTCCCAAACTATCCTCCACTCCTCCAGTTAGTGCTCTGGGACGACTGGCAGATGTTGCAGCTGTGGACAAGAGGGCAATATCACCTTCCATTAAAGAGCCATCAGTGGTACCTATTGAAGGTAAATCTTTCTACTTTTTTGAAAAGATGCATGAGGATCCCATTTAAAAGCTAAAAAACTTTTTAAAAAATTTATTGAAATACCACCCCGGATCTTTTTAACAATGGAAACAAAGCTAAACTAAAAGCATTGTGGCTAATTACAAGCAGAATTGAGGTAAAAGTTCTCTTTTTTGTGATAGTTCCACCAGCAGTACTGCTGGATGAGATTGAGGCTGCAGAGTCTGAAGGAAATGATGATCGTATTGAGGGACTGCTGTGTGGAGCAGTCAAACAACTCAAGATGAACCGAGCCAAGCCAGATATCACACTGTACCTCAGTCTCATGTTCCTGGCTAAAATCAAGCCCAATGTATTTGCCACTGAAGGAATTATTGAGGTAAGAATTAACCCTTTAATGCAGCAATCCAATTATTACATACAATATAATGCAATGATGCTCAAATCATTGACCCTGACAAGAATCCACGGGCTATGTGCTTTTTTATTAACTTTTTGTCATTTGCTTTTATCACTCATTTTCATTCACAAAATGGCAAAGAAGGCAATTAAAATGATTAAGACAATTTTTATGCAATCAAGACAAACAATTTCTTTCATTAATGGTGTTAGGGTTAGGGTTAACCCTAACCCTAACCCTAACCCTGGCATTAGGTGAACCTCACAGGTTTTGAAACTTAAGGGGATTTTTATTGCTTTCTTCTTGTTGCATTCTGTCCCAAGGCTTTATGCAGCCTTCTGCGTCGGGATGCTTCCATCAACTTTAAAGCAAAGGGCAATAGCCTTGTTTCTGTACTTGCTTGCAATCTGCTGATGGCTGCCTACGAGGAGGACGAGAACTGGCCAGAGATCTTTGTCAAAGTGAGAACCTGCTAAAAAATAAATAAATAATTAAATGTAATTCTTGTTATGATGTGATATTGCTGTATACACACTCAACTCTTTTTGAAATTTGTCCTAATCTGAAATGTTGTATTTTCAGGTGTATATTGAGGACTCGCTTGGGGAAAGAATCTGGGTAGACAGCTCTCATTGTAAGAATTTTGTCGACAACATCCAGACTGCATTTGGCACCAAGATGCCCCCCAAGAGTATGCTGCTGCAAGCTGACACTGGCCGTACTGGTGGAGATCTCAGTGCAGGTACCTTGAAAAGACATGCCAACCTATCTGGTAAGTGGTTTCTGATGCAAGAAGTGAATGCTGATTGGTTATTCCATCTTAAACTTTTGGTTTCCAGGTAGCAGCCCTCACCCCTCAACCCCAGATGAAGATGACAGCCAAACTGAACTGCTGATAGCAGAGGAGAAACTTAGCCCTGAGGATGATGGGCAGGTCATGCCAAGGTATGAAAATGACCTTTACAGTTGTGAGGCATAATACAGCTGAATGGACATCAACTGAAATGACCAGATTTGCTGTTTAGTTCTAAATATAACCATAACTCAGAATTGCATTTTTATCCTAAATATAGAATTTTGATTTTTTCATTAATTTATCACAATGAAATTAGTCATGATAACAAATATTAATGCTAGCAAAAAAAATGTGACTCGCTCTTACAGTTCCTGCTTTTTGTGCTTTTGTTTGTGCTCCTGCTTGTTCATAGGAGCTGTACACTGTGGCTCTCATGACCATTATTGCAATTAATTTCACAATGAATCCTGCAAAACCTATCTTTAAATAACATAAAAATGAAAAATGAATTGAAACACATGAAAGCATCTTTTTTTTCCATAATGGATTACTGTCAGCAGCTATTCTTCATAACCTCAGTGAGAGCAGCCCTAATCCTTTATCCTGCAGCGTGAGTCACACATCTTTGTTATTATTGGAATGTTTTCATTCCCCGCAAATGATAGAAAATTTTGTCTTTGTCTTACCCTCTGGCATACTGTAGGTATGAGGAACTGGCTGAGAGCGTGGAAGACTATGTGCTTGACGTCCTCAGGGATCAGTTAAACCGCAGGCAGCCCATGGACAACGTGTCCCGCAATCTCCTGCGTCTGCTCACAGCCACCTGCGGCTACAAGGAGGCGCGACTCATGGCTGTGCAGAGGCTTGAGATGTGGCTGCAGAATCCAAAGGTCAGAGGTCTAACACATATCTTCAATGAATAGCTTCTCTCCTTATACACAAACATCTGCAGGGTCTTAAAATCTCATTTAAAATTTCACCACTACTAGTATAAGTACTGCTTTACCAAACTATTCTGTGGAAATTGTGTTTTAACCTCGGTGTTTCAACAGGCCATATTTTCTGTCTGCAAATTGCATTAAAATGCCACACTTGCAAATCTGAATTTTTAGTAACTTATTTACATAAGTTTTTAAACTCCCAGTCTTGATAAATATGTTTGTTTGTTAGAATATTAAGCCAACAGGTAGGCCAATTATGTCTACCCGTCTAACTTGTTTGTAATTTATTTTACATCTGCTCTCTCTCTCTTTTTTTTTTTTACTGAAAAATGTAAAAACAAATGTGAATCGTTGTTACAATTAATTTGAAGTATTATTATTAGTATTATTACAGTTAATACTTTAGTATTAAATTGATGTCTTAAGAAAGTATTAGGGTCGAAATGAGGTTATTTCATTACGTTGTTTCTGTGTCTACAGTTGACTCGACCAGCTCAAGACCTCCTCATGTCTCTGTGTATGAACTGCAACACCCACGGAGCAGATGACATGGAGGTGATCTCCAACCTGATCAAGATCAGGCTGAAACCCAAAGTCCTCCTTAACCACTACATGCTCTGTGTCAGGTCTGTGAAGTGCTTTTGTATGCAGTCATCTAAAATCTGCTTTTTAGTTCTATCTTATTGTAACACTCAGTGACCTATAGTAACTGTTGTCTTGGGCGTGATTCCCCAGGGAGCTGCTGAATGCACACAGGGACAATCTGGGCACGATGGTGAAGCTGGTGATCTTCAATGAGCTTTCCAATGCCAGGAATCCCAACAACATGCAGGTTCTCCACACCGTGCTGCAGCACAGCCCAGAGCAGGCTCCAAAGGTGAAACTAGTCTCTATTCTGACAAGGAAAAAGAAAATATTTACCAAATGTTCATACAGATAGACATTTGGAAATAAGACTACATTTTTTATCAGTAGTCTAGACCAGATGCTGATAGGTTCTTGTTTTTTTTTTTGGTCTTGCTATTGAATTCCATCCTTCGCTAATGTTTTTTACTAAAATTCAGCATTCTTTTTTTCTCCCATCTTGTGTCCAGTTCTTGGCCATGGTGTTCCAGGACCTGCTAACAAATAAAGATGATTACCTCCGTGCCTCCCGAGCTCTGCTAAGAGAGATCATCAAACAGACCAAGCATGAGATCAATTTCCAGTCTTTCTGCTTGGGTTTAATGCAGGAGAGAAAGGAGGCCAGCTATGTGGACATGGAATTCAAAGTAAGTGCACATGAAAATCTCTGCCCACATTCAGATCTTAAGATATTTACACTTGGTCCTGAACTAAACTGATTTCCTTGTCTCTGTCACAGGAGCGTTTTGTTATTCAGGTGACAGATTTACTGACTGTCTCCATGATGCTGGGCATCACTGCTCAGGTGAAAGAAGCTGGCATTGCATGGGACAAAGGAGAGAAGAAGAGTGAGCACTTTGTGTTTGTTCACATGCCATATTTGTTAACTGTAGTTTGCATGTGTACTTTTGCCTTGAACATCCGACTGGTTTGTTTCAGATCTGGAGGTCCTGAGGTCGTTTCAGAATCAGATAGCAGCCATCCAGCGGGACGCTGTGTGGTGGCTTCACACCGTGGTCCCCACTATCAGCAAAGTTGGTGCAAAAGACTACGTCCACTGGTATCTGAGCAGTTTCTTTTATACAAACAGTACGAGCTAATCATATTACGAGGTAGTCACATTATACATGGTGTATCTAATCTCTTCCTTCCCATGTTCCCAGTCTTCACAAAGTGCTTTTCACCGAGCAACCTGAGACCTATTACAAGTGGGACAACTGGCCACCTGAGAGCGACAGGAAGTGAGCCTACCCCAATATTCATAAAGTGAACATGTTTTGCTCAGATTATCTGACTGACTGTGATTTTTACACTGATGGTTTTTCATTCCCCAGTTTCTTCCTCCGCCTCTGCTCTGAGGTGCCCCTGCTGGAGGACACGTTGATGCGCATTCTGGTGATAGGACTATCGCGTGATTTGCCCCTGGGCCCGGCCGATGCCATGGAGCTTGCAGATCACCTGGTTAAGAGGGCTGCTGGAGTTCAGTCTGATGGTGTGTGTGGTGAACTGCTTGGGCTGTAACTTTTTGTGCTCACATTTTTTTGGTAAACACCTGTCTCTCTATAATGAGCAGTCAACTTCAGCCTTGCAAGGAATCCAGAGTCAAGGTGTGGATTCAAGGTGTTTGATCACTGTGTTTGCAGTTCCATCACTCTTGTGATCAAAACTTAAATTTGGAACAATTCATTCTTAGTGTCACCATGTTAAAGAAGTACATGGGTTTATCCTATTGGGATTTTTCTTTTATGTAATTTGTATTATCTTTTTTAAAATGAAAAGAAGTGCACAGCATCAGCATGCATACCCAGAGCAACCACTTAGCTACTGTACTTAGTAGTTTTCTCATCATAAGCTCACATGGGGCTCTACATGCAGATATGTTGAAATGTGATATAAATTGGAATACTGATTTAAAGAAGTCATGAAGCTGACTGACTTTTTCTTCTTAAACAGATCTCGATGTTTTGAGAGTGGAGAGGATCCAGCTCATTGATGCAGTGCTGAACCTTTGTACATACCACCACCCAGAGAACATTCAGCTGCCTGCAGGGTACTTCACATGTCTGGTATTTCGTCTGGTATTTTGAAACATGTATGGGCTATGTGATTTGTATTTTAACTCAAATAACTGATATGTTGCAGGTATCAACCACCAAACTTGGCTATATCCACACTGTATTGGAAGGCGTGGCTTCTCCTGCTTGTGGTTGCTGCTTTCAATCCACAGAAGATAGGTATGACAGTTTTCTATGCGTGCCTACTTAACAATCAAACAGCTATAATTTATATTCTAAGCTGCAAGGTTTTTTCAAAAAATGTATTGTCTGACATGTTTTTGCTTTAGGTTTGGCTGCCTGGGATGGCTATCCCACACTGAAAATGCTGATGGAGATGGTTATGACAAAGTAAGAAAATATTAAAGTATGTGATGAATGTATTCCTAAGTAAGACTATTGAACAACTAACCTACATATATCTGTGCCTCATAGTAACTATTCCTACCCGCCTTGCACCATTGCTGATGAGGAAACCAAGACAGAGATGATCAACCGGGAGCTGCAGATCTCTCAAAGAGAGAAACAAGAAATCTTGGCGTTTGAAAGTCACTTGGCAGCAGCCTCCACCAAACAGACCATCACAGAAAGCAACAGCCTGCTGTTGTCCCAGCTCACCAGCCTGGATCCACAGTAAGGAACTTGGGGCCCTCCGTGCCATTAAGAGGAATTACATTGAGCACATAGCTTAAGTTAAATCCATCCTACTGTTTCAGTGAAAGCACAATCTTTTTCTTTAATTGCTTAGTTTCTTGGAAAACCATATTTACATGTGCAAAATCTTGAGCGTTGACCCCTGGAGCCTTAATTATCTCTATCTCTAAAGCTAGTCTTTCCATATCGCAAGATTTTAAGCAATACGCCTAATGATGGCTCCCTGTATTATCATCACAATTAGACAGCAGTGTTCCAACTTAATTCAACAAAGCGAGCACATATTGTCCCATACGTCCCACACCACGGTTGCAAAATATGCTAATAAGCAATCTTTGGATCTTGTTTGTTTCGTTTGAATTTTATTTAATTCCACTTGAGAAACTAGTTTTATTATGTAGAAAAATAGTTTATCAAAGTAGGCTCTTGAGACTTATTAAACTGTGTAAGAATAA
Source organism: Neoniphon sammara (assembly GCA_900302535.1). Classification (NCBI taxonomy): domain Eukaryota; kingdom Metazoa; phylum Chordata; class Actinopteri; order Holocentriformes; family Holocentridae; genus Neoniphon; species Neoniphon sammara. The sequence continues at coordinate 20,188 of OMKZ01053050.1, forward strand.
CTTGTGAGGTGTTAATTTGAGTAGTATTACCCTTTTACATTGTGAGAGAACAGCTAACTTTTCAAGCTCAAAATAAGTCCTAATTTTTGTGCAGCAGACAGTTTTAATGAATCTAGAACAACTAGAAAGTAAAATTGGGACCCTAATGTGGAAAGTTAATAAGGGTGCCTTACCACAAATGTTATATTAGCACTTTTGCTGTTAAAATCTTGATTAAAATGGGTCATCGAGTCACTATTGGATTGTTTTTAATCAGCCATGTGACTAGAAGATGGGCTCTAATGATTTTGTTTTTATTGTTGTTTATTTATTCATTTCCGTTGTGTTACAGGGGTCCTCCTCGCCGACCTCCACCCCAGGTCCAGGAGCAGGTAAAAAGCCTCAACCAGTCTCTGCGCCTTGGCCATCTCCTCTGCCGCAGCCGTAACCCAGACTTCCTACTCAACATCATCCAGAGACAGGTAATGCTGCACAACTGTCACAAACCTAAAATCTCTGTGTCGCCCCCAATACATAACCTCCTTTTCTGTAGTTTTTGTTCCACAGATATAATGGGACAGTACGGAATTATGTGACATGGGGGGGCTGGTTGTTCTCTTGGATTTTGTTCTGATGGATACCCCGCTGTCTGGTGGAAACACATTGCAAAGCATAGCTTTGATTTTCACCTGATGTGCTAAATGGAGAAGGAAGAGCAGCGCACAGGACTCTCTGTGTACAGTCATTTGTGTGATCAAAGATGAAAAGAAAAAGTCTGAAAGCCAAATTTGGAGGAGAGAATGGTTGGTGAGATGTGGGCAGCATGGGTTGTCTGTTTTACGAAGAGAAGTCCAGTCAGTGTGTTTGAATATGTTTGAAAAATCACAAACTTAACATGGTGACGGCCATGAGTTTATTTCGATGTTGAGATTCTGTCTGATGTCAAAAACTTGTTTGTGACATCTAAAATGGGCCCAACATCATTTTTGTGTTTGGCTTAATTGGACAGGAAACTATTCTTTGTCTTCCTTTTGAACTGTGCTTACAAGTTGGGTTTTACAACTGCAGTGCATTCGCTGTTCTCCACAGGCATCGTCTCAGTCTATGCCATGGCTTGCTGACTTGGTCCAGTCCAGTGAAGGGTCCTTGGATGTGCTTCCTGTGCAGTGCCTGTGTGAATTCCTTCTCCATGATGCTGCAGATGACAGCATGCCAATTGAGGATGAGGAAGAAGGAGAGAGCAAAGAGCAGAGGGCCAAGAAGAGACAAGTATGTTGGTTTTTAGCATCACAGCTTACTGTTCAGCTAATTTAGAAAAATACTAAGAGGCATATGATGTTCCAATCTTAAATAATTTCTTCTCTTCCTGTTAGAGACAACAAAAGCAAAGGCAGCTTCTTGGACGACTCCAGGATCTTTTGTTAGGTCCTAAGGCTGACGAACAGACAACATGCGAGGTGCTGGACTACTTTCTGCGTCGTCTCAGCTCTTCTCAGGTGGCATCAAGAGTCCTAGCTATGAAGGTACAGTAAGGAAAGCAGAAAACACTATATGAACTCTGTTAATACTTGGTTGAATGTAGAGAAATTCCGTTACCTTCTACTGTTGTGTGCAGGGTTTGTCTTTGGTGCTGAGTGAAGGAGGTCTGAAGGACGGAGAGGAGCGGGACCAGCCCATGGAAGAAGACTCTGCAGATGCTGAGCTCTTACCGGGCTACCAGTGGCTGTTACAAGACCTGCCAAAGCTACCACTGTTTGACACTGTCAGGGGCATGACGTCCACTGCGCTGCAGCAGGTCAGTGTCTGTGTGATCAGTGAACTGCCCAGTCAATATTTTGTGTTAAATGTGAATATATTAGTAGTATATTAGTTTTTGTGAAGCAATATTCATTAATTGGTGTATAAAGCATGTCTGATCTGTGCATTGCTCCCAAGGCTATTCACATGGAGACAGATCCACAGACGATCAGTGCCTATCTCATCTACCTTTCTCAACACGCACCAGTGGAGGAGCAGGCTGCACATAATGACCTTGCTCTGGTAACCATCACTTGTTTCTTAATGTCAGAGGTTGTTTAATTTTCTTGTATCACCCAGCTTTTGTCACTGTCATGGAGCAATGACCTCATTTTGCTCTTGCACCTTGTAGGACGTGGCCCGGCTAATTGTTGAGCGTTCCACCATCATGAACAATCTGTTCTCCAAGCATTCCTGCAGGCCCGAGTCTGATGCTGTGCTTTCGGCTTTCCTCACCATCTTCTCTTCCTACATCAAGAGGATGAGGAAGACCAAGGAGGGAGAGGACCTCTACAGCTGGGTGAGCACTGGCTAGGGTCACATTTGTAATAGAGCTACATTATCATTAACAAAACAGCAAGCTACGTAGCTGATGCTCTTATTCAGACTGACTTGCAGTGACTAAAATATTTCAGTAAGCTTCAAGTCCTATGTCACCAAAAGGTACAAACAGCCAAAAATAAGGTTTGCAAATGTCAAGGCCATAACATTCCTTTTCTGTAGTGATAGAATAACATTGTTGAAGAGCAAGTAAAAGAAGTAGAATGAGTGAAGGAGAGAAATAGAAAGATTTTATATTACTTGAGTGAGCAAGCAAATGTAAGTACAATGGAGAAATCATTCAGTGCATTTAATACAATCTTCAGTGCTTCTGGAAAGATTTTCTTTCAGTGCCCAGTGGAATTTTCATCTGCAGCAAGAATTTCATCTGCATTTACAGACCATAGTAATTTTTTGAACTAGTACCTTGCTTGTGTTGTATTGAAATCTCAAGTGTACGTCGCTTTGGATAAAAGTGTCTGCTAAATGCCAACTGTAACTGTAAACAATATTTACTTGATAAATCATTTGCCTGATAAAAATGTTTTTGTTTTCCAGTCAGAGTCTCAGGACCAGGTATTTCTGCGGTGGACAACAGGAGAGACTGCTACAATGCACATCCTGGTTGTCCATGCCATGGTCATCCTGCTCACTCTGGGGCCGCCCAAAGGTAGACCTCTTTGCTGCTACAGTTCAAGGTTTGCAGTGTGTACATAGTCATGAGAAGATGTTTTTGTACTATGTATTTCTATGTAATGTTTCCAGGTGAGAGTGATTTCTACACTCTTTTGGACATTTGGTTTCCTGACAAAAAGCCTCTCCCCACCGCCTTCCTGGTTGACACGTCAGAAGAAGCCCTTCTTCTGCCCGACTGGTTGAAACTGAGGATGATCCGATCGGAGGTTTCCCGATTGGTTGATGCAGGTACAACTTCGATCAGAATTCACTAAAACATGTTTTTCTCATTATATATACATGTGATCTTTTATTTATTTATGATACAATATATATGTATTTCCTCCTTAGCTTTGCAAGACCTGGAGCCACAGCAGCTGCTACTGTTTGTGCAGTCCTTTGGTATTCCAGTATCCAGCATGAGCAAACTGTTGCAATACCTGGATCAGGCGGTCTCCCATGATCCTCAAACACTGGAGCAGAACATCATGGACAAACGTAAGAGTCTGTCACAGATATTCCACTGCTTTCACAGTTGTTTTAAGATGAATGATATCATATTGTGTTTATTTTCCAACAGACTACATGGCCCATCTGGTTGAGGTGCAGCATGAGAGAGGTGCCACTGGAGGGCACACTTTCCACACACTGCTCAGCTCCTCTCTGCCTCCTCGCAGAGGTCAGTGACTTTATCCCTTAAAAGGTGGATTGTGCAGCACTGAGATGAATATACACGACTTCACTTTTAATTTATTGACTTAATATGAGTAATTTATAGTGGTTTTATAATGTCATGACATTGTTAATGCTTATATATAGTCTGACATGGGATGTGGGTGTATATAAGGCAGTGGATTAAATTTGATATTTTTAGTTTCTTGTTTACCTCTGTGTTTTATGTAAAGCTTCACCTCACCCTGTATGTGTTAACTTCTTCCCCCCTCTTAAAGATTCCTCTGAAGTAAGTAAGGCCAAAGTCACAGTGGAAACGCCACACAGCTCTGTGAAGATACGAGCAGCTAATCAGATTCCTGTCATCGGGCCTGAAGATGACCTCACTGGCATGTTGCTTCAGGTAGGAGCTTCTCTTTTGTCGTGTGCCGTTTTGTTTGCAACATGTTTTGATAATGTTGTAAACAGCATTTATTGATCAGCAATTTGAAAATGTATCAGCATTATGTTGACATTCTCGCTAGAAATCCTATGGCCCTAAGTGAGGAACTCCACAAAAAAAATAAAATAAAACAAAATATATATATATTTTTTTAGTACTCAAATGTTGACAGTACAACCAGCATTGTTTTATTTTATAACTACATAGCACTAATGTGCCGGTGCTGTATTTATTTCACTAACCATGGCTCAATTCGCCCTCCAGTGGTTAAAATGTTCAAGTGGAGACGCAGATGTGCTCAATTGACAATAGGTCATTCGGTAAAAAAAACAAAAACAAAAACAAATGTTACCTCACCAGCCTATCAGCACATGCCCACAAACACACCACCCCATGCCTCTTCTCACAACACAGCCCAACCACAAACCCCCTGCCTCTTCCCCATCCTTACACCCACAGTCCTCTATTTCTTTTTTCTTTTTTCTTTTTTTCTTTTTTTTTTTTTTAACATCACGCAGTAGGCGGAGAGAAACTCTTAAGTGGGTGCAGAATTACTCTTTAATCACAAGGCATTCAAATCACTGTTATATTTCACCTCCAAACTAAAGTGTGGGTTAATAAGTCTAAAGCAGAGGCAGTTGAGGGACAAAAAGTGGTTGCTGCTAAGGTTTAACTACATCTCCCAACATTTTACTCAGTAGCCTCGAGGTCCTCCATCAGAACCTTCAAGGCAGCCTTGTTTGTGCCTCACCCACCTGTCTGTTCATGTGAGATTCATTTGAAATTGGTATCATTTTAATTGTATTAAATATAGATTCTTAAGCAGCTCAGCA
>OMKZ01053051.1:0-30037 GCA_900302535.1 Neoniphon sammara
GCCCCCCGCCCGTGCCATTGCCTCACTGACCCCGAGCCTCCTCACCCTCAACTCTCCACATACCTCACTCCTGTGGGCGGAGCGTCCAGAGATCAGATGGAGAGGAGAGATGGGAGTAGACAGAGGAGCAGGAGGGATGAGGGGAGGGTTCAGATCGACTCTGAGCTCCAGGACCAGGAGCAGAGCTTCAGAAGGAGCATTTTCATCGTCATTACTGAGCTGGAGTCGAGGCTGCAGGAGACATGTGGCCGTCAGAAGAGGAACACTCCACGCTGTTATACTGTGATTCAATCTCACTGACTCTCTTTCTTTTGTTTTTCTCTGCATAATTAGGAGGGAAACCCTTTCGCAGGATTTAGGGACAGTACGCCCTCATGTGACATTCAGTCTGCACTTTTGAATATGTAACATTTTGTGTGTTCAGTTTGGGTCGGAAAGAAGTAGAAAATGAAATGATGCCAGTCTGCGCTCGCTCTCATCGTGTGTCTCTACTAATTTGTCTTTACAGTATATCAGTTATCACTGAGAAAATGCTGGGTGGCCTCTTCGCTTGCTATTTTCAAGCTCATTATCAGCCTCAGCAAACAAAGCCCATTAAGATGCAGCACTATGAGATTATAACATTCATTTTCTATTCAACTTGTATCACGCTACGGGTTCAGCGAATGTGGTGGTGAAGATCTCCTTACATCCACACAAAAAAGCATCTGTGTGGTGGAGATTGTGGCATTTGAGGAGTACAGAGGAGGACAGTGAATATTTTTTCCTCTAAGTACCACAACTGTCTGTCCAGGGTGAACTGACAGGGGTGAAGAATGCAAGCATGTAAATACAATGCCGATCTTTGTTTTGTCCTCAGTGGAACTGCTCCTTTCATTGCATTACGTCTTATGACTGTTACGAATAGCATTTGTGTATCTCGTCTCTGTCCTATATATTTGATCTACACTTTTTAAATGTACAGGGCAGGCAAATCTTTTCACAACAAAAAAACAACATTGATCCTGTGAAAATGAACTGTTTTTCTGCCAGTTGGTCTTCGTGTCCTTCTGGAGATAATGCTGATTTCTCATAAACTTCTACAACTTTTCCCTGTTGTTATAAAATATGCACTGTTAGCTAAAGGGCAGAATAAATATTTAGTTGTAAAGCGAAGGAGAGAGCTGCATCACAATTTGCCATGCTTTGCACAAACGCTACAGCCCAAACTGATTAAAAAAAAGAAAAAGAATTGTAATCATCAGATTCATCCATTCCATTCAGCTAAATTTAGCAAAGTGTTGTTGTGTTTGCCTGGTTGCACTGCTCAAACTGAATGTAAGAGGCGAGCAGCACATCTTTTGGTTGGATCGAAAACAATTCTTCAAATCCTGACATTCACAAGATTTCACCTGACAAGTTAGATATAAGGGAAATCGCAAGTTTTTAGACAATTTAAAGTGAAATTTGGAGCCCAAAAATTCTAAGATAATTCTATAATTGCCTCTGGAAGTCTCTCAAATATAAATGTAACCATCATAAGATTATTAGATATACCGGTTTCAAATGGAAGAAATGTTGGCACGTAACATCACAGCAGTATTCGCCCACCTTGTCACAACAACTATGTGGAGATTTTTTTAAACAGGCCTCATTAGTTAGAGGTCTGTTGTCACCTGAATCTAAACCATATTCTAGTGCCTGGGTTTACTGTGATGTCTATGAATAGACTGTGTGCTGCTTCTCAAGCCCAAAGGGAACTCTGCGTCCTTTTAGGTTACCTGTTCTTGTTTTGGAGCCTTGAAGTTTTCAAGGACTGAGCTCAACATTTAACGTCGGATGTCAATTTTCTTTTTCACGCTGAAGAAAGCAACATTTGCCCATCATATCAGCAGACTCAGACTCTGCACAAAATGATTTTTTTTTTTTTTGGTAGGTTTTTAGGATAATTACAACCGAACAATTTGAATTTGCTAAGCTTCACTCATGCATTTGGCACAGTTATGGTACACAAATAGTGGCAATGAGGAAGCCTCCCTAAAGCTCCGATTACAAGTAACTCGAATACTTATTTCCTCTAAGATAATGTTGTTCTCTGTAGTATGAGTGGTCTTACGACATACTGCATCACAGAAATGATGTGAAACTCCTTGAGTTTGGGTTTTGCTTTGCCACCAAATTAGTGCATGTTGTCTCAAGATTATATCCTTCTGATGACTGCAGGCATATCATCAAATACAGTGTACATATGATTTCATATATGGGCCTTTTCCTACCACCATTACCGGGCTCTTTGCACTACTAAAAGAGGAAAAAGGGTTTAAATACGGCCTCTTAACATGCAATCCAGATCCTGTCTATATGCTACATTAACTTAAAGCTTATAAATGACTCTCAGTGGACTAGTTTCCATTCTCTAACATTTTCCACAACAGTCCACTGCGCCCTTTTACTTTCCATCATATTGATTTGCATCACTCCACAGGTTACTGCTCCATGTGAACTATTGCAAGCTTTAATGATTTATACAGCAGCAATCATTGATTCTGTGGTGACCTTCCACCCATATTCCCCCTTCTATGTGAGGCACCCTTGGGAATTCCTGTATTATTATAAAATGAAAATATTTGATCTCCCATCACTTTTTTTTATAGCTCCTATCCGACAAATGTAAATATTAGTGATGCGAGTTATCAGACAGCCCTTTCTGGGCTTGTTCCAGCTGTGCACTATGGGAAATGTACCCGAGCACCTTGGATCAGTGGAGCTGCAGTTTGAGCCAACTTTTTTTTTTTGGAGAAAGATTTTTCTGTTGTGTCCAGACTGGCACATTTTGTGTTTAGTTGGCCACGTCTGTAACATATTTGAACACTAATGAATCGCTCCCCCGTTCAAACGCACCACACAGCACACGTCACAGCTTTGTGTTTTCCTGTCAGTATGCACAAAAGCCTCACAGGAGCTCCTGCATTTATGTATGAGTACATGAGGGCAGGTGTGAAAGGCACGATTGTCTTACTTGAATCTGAGACAGACACACAGGGGGGAACCTCGCAGGAGTTTTACAGCTCAGCGAGGGCTTCAATGAGGAAACGAATCTGGTTATGCAATCCGCTGCCTGCTGTAGGGACTCTGGGTCATTTAAACTCTGGCTGGAGTGGGAAGTAAAGTTAAACATACTGCTCTGTCAAACATCTCCCTCCATGCTCTGATGGAGAGGCTCGCCTGCATCTGGAGCTCTGTGTTAACATACTCACTTAGCTGCATTTTGTCTCAACAAGCCATTGTCATTAGGCTTGCGTTCATACTTGGAAATGCTCCCAGCCATGCTAATGCTCTCTCAACTCTCTGTGATGCTCTTACCAGCTGTTCTGTGTAATGGCAAGGTTGCATAGCCTCAGAGCACACCTTTTCCATTTAACTCACAACAGAGTATTCCTGGATTTTGAAAAACAAAACTGTGTCAATGTTGGTGTCAATTATCTGTTGATGAGGACTTCCTGTTGTAACATAACTTCAAAAAAGAGAAACAGAGCTTGCGTAATAGACTCGTCTGGGATAATCGGGCTAGAAAGGTTTTATTCAAGATGTGGGAGCACTTTATGGACAGCAACATCATGGAGATCTCAAATGGTCGCTACAGGCAAATGAGCGGAGTTTGGCACTTTACCTCAAGTTGAGGACACTCGTGGGACTCTTATATAACCTTCATGTGCACTCTCTCTCTCTCTCTCCAGACTGTTGTGCTATCACTTTGTCTGTAGATATTGCTGGCTATCCTTAACATGCTGTCTGTACTTGAGAAATATGATATGTAGCTAAACTGTCAATAATGTGCACCCGTTGTTTCTAGTTGCAACAACTGGCTGCCAAGTTCTACCTGCAATGTTTTGCATGTCAACATGTTAATTAAAATAATTTCAAGTAATAAAACACTCACTTGTCTTCATTTGCCATCAAAGGCCACATGGATTTCTTTAAGCTTAAATGAAATACTCCACAATATTTACCAACGCTTTATTTAAGTCAGTTTCATTAGTCTAGGAGTTACTTTTCATTGACAACACAATGGCTTATTTATGTATTCTTCCAAGAACTATCATCACCAACTTCTAAAGTTGAACGTGTAAATGCTGGCAACATTTTACCCCCCTCAGCATGAACTTGACCGGACGGATATCACAGCATTTTACAACGCCGCGGAGAATAATCAATAATCATTTCTGTGGGGAATGGAATGTAATATTTATCGGTATGATCTGTTTGTGTGACATCTTGGAAAAAGCTAGTTGGCAGAGGACAGAAGGCAGCTCTCCGAGGCAAGTCCATGGGTTATTAGAAAATTTCACACCGACGTGAGTGTTTCTGTTTGGTCAGTTACAGTGGAGTCCTGCAGCTGTCTGGATTCCTGAGGGGTTGGGGGTGGAACAACAGTTCCCCATTCGGGCCTCTTCTCACACAACAGCTTCTTCTTTCAAAGCTCTACGTTAGCATTGTTAGTGAGCCAACTGCAGTTAAGTATCAGTAATGCTTGAGATCACTGCCACCCTCAGTCCCAGGCTGGACGGATAAGGTCTTTGCAGAAATCACAGGTGAGAGCAAACACGATGCTGCCACTCCATCCAGGCAGCGCTCGCCCAAGGAACCGGTGTCAAGCTTTATGGCCCACGCCTGCAGGGGATTGAGGAGGGATTAGTGCTGATGAAAGGACATAAGGACGGGGCCCGGCCAGTGGAGTGGCAGCACAAACCAACCTCAGCTCTGCCCCCCCAGTTTATCTTTTCCCTCCCCTATTCTCTGTATCTGCATGGACCTTACTGATGATGAACAGGTAATACTGTAAAGCGAAGCGGACGGCTTCCCTGTTTCAACTACGTCTCTCTCTCTGAGTGGTTGCTCTTTCCACTTGGATTTTCTCAAGTTCGTCGACCAGGCTCTGCCGAGTGGGAAACAACCCTGCAGCCGTGCTTTTAAATTCCCCGCGGACCAAATCCCAGCTCCTTTGTTTGTTTTTTCACCTGTTAGCCCTGAACGCCAGGCCCCTGAAAGAGAGAGAGAGGTCTTTCAGCACTGGTTGAACAATGCAGACGGGCTAAAACTCTTTGAATTTAACACATGATGGCACATGGAAACAGATACTGGAGAGCAGGGATGTCACAAGAATCAATAGTTGTCAAATCAATACCAAAATTTTAAAACAATTACCAATACTAGTGTTTTTAATATCAGCAGTATCAACACAACTTGATCCATCACCTTGTAACTCACTTTTGTTATTCTTATGTAGCTTATGTGTTTAAATACTTGAAACACATAAAATGTCTGTTCATTTGTTAATGTTTATATAAAGATTTAGGAGTGTAAATAAAAAAGGGTGTGAGATTTCTGTTTTTGCCATAGTATCAAATCAGGTATCAAGAATTGTGGAATTTGATTGGTATTGCATCAGCTACTAAAATTCTGGTTTTGTGACAGCCCTACTGGAGAAAAATAACCTCTGGCACATCCAACAGGACCCACAATGCTCAAGCCATATAACCCGGGTCCTCCACCTCCAGGTCTCTCAGTGCTACACTGATAGTTACAGTACTGAAGCAGCAGCCGGGTCTCACTGCCTCCACCTCTGCCTCTGCGTCTGCTCCATGCTGACGGCTTGCAGGCAGCCCGGCTCTAAAGGGTCTGCTTGTGAGAGCTGGTGGTGACAGGCGTAACCCAGGGAGCTCTACCCCTTTAGCGGACAGGCGTATACAATGATCCCCTTTTCCACAGCAAAGTCTAAAGGGCCCAGTGACTCACTGCCAGCCCCAGCAATCCCTGAGAGGAGCCTGGCATTGCCAGGGAGAAAACAATGAGCCCTCTATTGAACACCAGATCAGTCGCTCATTAAGGAGGGAGATATATTTCTCTGGTGTTTTCTCCACTGAAGCTCTCACTCGATCACATCAGGCAGTAATGAGAGCTGCAAAATCAGACGCAGAGGTGTCGCTTGTGTTCATTTTAGGGTTTAGCCTCAAAGCAACAGGATGTGCATCTTGTTTAGTGTTGTATGTGAGGTCTAATGTGTAATTCATTAGCATAAGAGAAGTAAAAAGGGACAGTCACATGACACAGCTGTCTTTATGTTCGAAGCCAGTAAGTAAGTGAGGGGAGAGTTAAAGGCATATTGCACTACGGTGTGATATGTTAGTAGATAATAAGTGTTCACTGTTCAGAGCTGAGCTCTTATCTAGAGGGAGCAGAGTCCATCATTAGTGGAGTTGAAGTGACAATACATTAATAACCATTTATAGCTGATGTGGAACACAAAGATAATAAAATACATTCAACAGGAACATCTGTAAATTTCAGTGAAACCTTCAACGATGCAATGTAACATGCATTTTCAAATCTACCTGCTGCCTTCCCCTTTTTTGTTCCGTGGTTAATAATAATCAAAATCTCTACTGATCTGAGTGGAGGTTTCCCCTCTGCATAAGAAGGTCAGAGGTCAGTGTCTTGCTCAGAGACACTTCAGCAGGCTGGATGCTTGCCAACATGTTTATATATAGGGGCTGTGGGGTGCAGAGGGTGTACAAATCTGTTCTGTTATACGGTCAAAGACTAGGGTGCTTTTTGCTAATGAGTTTGCCCCCTCATTGTGCTAAAATAAGCCCCTCTGGATTGTCTCATCATCATCATCATCATCATCATCATCATCATACCTTAATCCTTCAGATTCCCCGTGACAGACCACGGCTATGTTTTATCCACGCTGTTTTTCTGATACCCAAGCTGCCTCATGACTTCACTGCAGTAGGCCTCCACCTGATTTATTTGCTCCACGTTCAGCCTCTCTCTCCAGGCATATATCGCCTCTTTTGCATCCCTGGACGAGATGAGAAAGGGCTTGTCCGAGGAGTAACCGTGGCCGTGGGTCATGTTGAGCACAAATTTCTCCAGGGCGGGGAAGGTGGAGAGGTTGGAGAAATGGTAGAGCCTCTGCAGCTCTTCCATGGGGTGCAGCACCAGGTCTTCGTAACGGATGCGCATGTAATTCCTCTTCACCCACGGTGGTGCGTTCATGACCAGCATCATGTCACTGAGCCAGTTGTCACAAATCAGCTCCATGGCGCTGGAGACGTAGCTCTCTGCCCGGTTCACTCTGTTGTTTGGCACCAGAAGACGCTTATATTTATCAGTCTGCTTCTTACTCCTCAGTACCTGTATGCTCTCCTTAACCAGGGCCTGTTTGGATTTCAAACGCGAGTTGTGCACGGCTCTCGGGTCTCTGAAAAGCTGAATGATCTGCAGGTTTATCGCCGGATCTTTCATCAAAGGAACCAGCGTGCTCAAGTCCAGCACCCGGACTCCTTTGATCACCACAACCGGGTACTTTTTACACTCCCTCTCCAATTCTCTGATGTCCCTTTTTTGGCACTTTCCGCACAGGTCCTCCTTCACTAATCCAATTTCGTGGCGCTTGTGCGCGTCGCACAGCGGCTCCGAGCAGATCACTTTGTTCATCTTCCAGCCAAATATGAACGACGTGCTGATGTTTTGGGTCCCGGCGTAAAGTTTGAGGACGGAGAAGTCGCAGCGGTACAAGGCATTCATCATGTCCCGTACGGCTCCCTGAAGACTGCCTGCGTCCCCCGGGTACAGAGCTTGCCATATATGCCACATGGGCTCGTATAGGTAGAAAACATCGGGGTGCTGATTGAACAACTCTCCTAAAAAAGAGGAGCCCGTCCTCCAGGTGGCATGCAGGTAGATGTGTATCCGAGCCTGGCTTCTGTTATTAACGGTGTAGTCCGTTGCATCGGAGGTGTTGAACTTGTAACCGTTATCCCATAGTGCCATTGTGTTCTCCAAGTCGGGGCATCTGGGCTGTTGTTGAAGTCCATGTTTAACTTGCGCGGATTTACTCCGGTAATCTAGCACGTATGGGATTAGCAGGAGCAAAACGGAATACGCTAGGATTAAAATCAAGTATTTCTTCTGTAGCCTCCTCTTCATTTCCTTACAGCGTGAGGTAGCGGGTGGCTTCTTCTCAGGAGGATCGGCACCGCGCTGTGAAGCGTGGCCACCAATAGTGAAGTTATGTGTTTGTGAGAGGGAGAGAGAGCGAGGGGGAGAGAGAGAGAGAAGGAGGCAGACAGAGGGCAGGGATTAGCCACGCCCCGTTTGTACCGGCAAAATAACCAGATTACAACCGCTGCCTGCACACAGACAAACTAGTCCGTGGAAGCATTTAATTCGAAAAGACCATAAATTCTTTATATTACAAAAACATGTACTTTATCTGATTTCTGTTGGGAAATTGGGCCGACATGGCTGTGTGATGCATTGAAGGACGATCGCGGAGTCGGCAATCTTAAAGAGTTTTCGAAGGCAAGAGATGCCAAAAAATATCACTGACCATAACAACACGCATTCGTGGATTCACCACGCAATGAACCATGGGAGATTCCTAGAAAAGGGTTCCCAGCTTTGAACAGAAATCTGTTTATTAATACTGGTAGCTTTCTTTGCCGAAATGATGAATTTCTACGCTGTGATGTGATGATTTAAGCGACAGTTGTGAGGGAATTTAAAATGCATGGATATTGTGTACAGTTATCTCACGCATGCGCATTTGCCCTCACAGGAAGTTGACGTTTGAGGCGAACTGTGCGCGGTTGTTTGGTAAATTTTGCTTCTATGGGTCGGTTGCGGCTGGTCAGTGAGAGCTGAGCATGGAGAAATATAGCTGTAAAATGGATGCCCTAAATTTATATAACACTGTCTTGTTTGTGCTAGCACGTTAGCTAACAAAATCTGATGACACTACCTTATAGCAAGACTGATAGCGTTAGATACATGTAACATCAAGCTAACAGCAACACTACAGACATCAACACCATGGCACACAGCACTAAATTCGAAAAGGAGACGGAGAGAGAATTAAATAACTTGATAAGATGCGTCACTGGGATAGAGGATGAGGAGGACCCGAATTACCAAATGGCTCTCAAATTTTCATGGTCGAATTTCAGGTGAGTTAATGGCAGAAATGAGCACTAGCTTGTCAGCTAACTCAGCACCAACCTAGCTGTTGGAATAACGAAAGAGTGATGCTACTGTGGTCTCCTACTTGTCAGGTTTCATCGCTTCCTAGACGTGGACAGCCATAAAGTTCAACGCAGTATAAGTGGGTGAGTGAGTCTGCGAGATTCCTTCTTGTCGTGTGTTTTGCAAGACACAATCGTACTTAATTTTTCCATCTTTCTAGGATATATGAAAAGCTCATGATCCACTCAGACATTAGTAAAGCAGATAGCTGGAGGAGGCTGACTGAAGAGTTTCTGAACTCACCTTTACCTAACACAGATGGAACTAAGGTATGATACTGATATGTTAAACAATTTACTAATTCATAAGTGAAGTTAGGTCAGATGTCTCAACGCTGACCACAACATCTCCCTAGCCCATATTTCTTTACCTCGAACTACTGTATGTACTGTATGTCCTATATTCCTGAGTACCTAGAATAATAAAGTAGCGTATTGTATAATCTGCTGCTCTCTCAGTAGCTGTTCAGTATTCTGTTTTGTTTGCAGACTGATGTACATTATAGTATCCTGTCACTGTTACTCTTCTTATCGGGGTCCCCATCAAACACAAACTTCACCGAGAGACCCCGGCCGAAGGAGGCTGGTGAGTGTTAAACTGATGTTTCATTTTCCATGTAACACTGTTTAACCCCTTTTAAACTTTTTACCTGCCCTGTTAACCACTATCTCTTAAACTTGTGTCTGCACAGAAAAAGAGGATAACTTTGACTGGGCTAAATATCTGATGGAGGGTGAGGACATAGACATCGGGCCATATCCAGATACTCCTGTGAGTGTGTCATAACCATCATTATGTAATGATGTGGAGCTTTTCTACTCAGTAAATTAGGCCACTACCCACCCTCAGTGTGACAGAGCTGAAGAATTTGGTGAAGCTCAGTTCTGTGGAAGAAATACTCTCCTGTGTTTAATCAGGATCATCTTCTGCATGACTGTCCCTCATGTGAGCAGGTTCAGGACGTAAACAGTGGGAAGGGATTTTGACCAAGAGGCAGCTGTAACCCTCACAAGCTTGATTAACCACTGTAGTGGCTGAATATTGTATAAATCAAATAAATTTTGAAATATATGAAAGAATCCACCTACCTTGCTATATTGTCATAGTCTGTCAGTTTACAACCTTTTTTTATTGATTAAAAAATAACGACAGTATGAAAACTAGTATCCCTAAGGTGATGCTGATAGTAGTAATGCACTTAACCTAATTCAGTACTTATGTGAATAAAAGCATTTAGTTGTGTAAAATATCTGTAAAATGTGCTATATAAAGCTGGTATTGAATAACAAATAGTTCTGATGCTGCTTGTTATTGTTTTTGTTTGGTTTTTACTTAAAAAGTATCGATTATTGATAATTTCTGATTTTTTAAATTATTTTTTTCCCCAGGAGTGGTCTGAAGAGGAAAGTGAGGATGAGGACAGTCAGCAACCAATCAGCAGGGAGGATTCTGGGATCCAGGTGGACCGAACCCCCCAGGAGGACCAGGACAACACCAGCAAGACGGTTCCAGTCACATGGGCAGGTGTGTCCGATCACACAGCAAATAACAAAATAACGTGAAAGACCTCATGAGACATTTTGATATTTCCATGTATTGGCTATTGATAATGTAATGATAGAGGATGAAAAGATGCACGTATCTCCTCTGTGCATGTATGTTTTTTTATACTAAAGCTATTTTTGAATGTTAAAATAATTTTAATTATTTGTCATTGCAGTGGGTGAGCCTGACGCCCGGGCCTGGCTTGAACAGCATGTGGTGACACCATATTGGGTGGCTCATGCTCCTCGTTTTCCTCACAGCCTACATTTACACTCTAACTTGCTCAATGTTTGGTAAGACTGCTCTAAATTGTGCTGTGTGCCTTTCTTTATATTAAAAAAAAAACCAGTGTTGGTAAACACAAGGATGATTTGTTAGAGGAATTAAGGATGCTAACAAGGAAAAATAATTATTTCAAATGATTTTAAAATGTTTGACTAAAGGTTATTGCTTAAAGCTTCAATGTAAATTCTTTCCTTAGGGATCAGCACTTATACAACAGTGATCCATTGTATCTACCAGAAGAAAAGGCCTTTGTCACAGAGACCCAAGTGATACGGGAGACATTGTGGTAAGATGTGATGATGCTCTGTGTGATTGAAAACATGTGCTCACTGTACAACCTTACAAACAGGATTATCCTGCATTGGCTCAGAAGTTACAACATTTAAGAGGCTTTTTAGTCCATAAATTATTGAGTCCTTCCCTGTTGGATAATTGGGGAAATGTCCCAGTCCTTAACAGGCTCATGTTTGTCTCAGTTTTTATTTTACTTTACAGTTGAGCTGAAACTTCTGAATATTTTGTTACAGGCTTCTTTCTGGGGTGAAGAAACACTTTATATTTCAGCATCATGATGGGAAAGTGTCAGTGAGAAATAATGTGGTGGTAACTCATCTGACCAGTGTAAGTTGAAAATCTGAAAATTGTTTGTGCTACATTATAATCAACATTTGATACATTCCTCTACAAAGAGATGCATGGCTGCTGTCTGACAACAGTGGTTTGTTTCTCTTTATGTGTTGCAGAACTGTCTGCGCTCCGTCCTGGAGCATATAGCCGTGTATGGGCAGGCAGTGTTCAGGCTGCAGAGGTTCATCGATGAGGTGACGGGATACAGCTCTGAGCCGAGCCCGCCAGGCTCCTGCTCCTCCCATACCTCCAAGAAGGGCTCTGAGCCTCCCTTCAGGACCTACCAGGCCTTTGTCTGGGCGCTCTACAAGTACTTCACCAGCTTCAAAGAGGAGCTGACCACAATTGAGAAAGAGCTCATATGCAAAGGCAAGTCTTAATATGATAAAGTTGTATTTGGCCCACGAGGGGTGTTGCTTTCTGTGTAAGCTGGAGCCTGATGTGTCCTCCTCTTTTGCAGATGAGACGGTGACCCTTTCAGGTGTCCTTGAGCGACTCAGCCCTCACTTGGCACAGATCAAAGAGCTGCACAAAGTTTTCTGTACCGGGGTCGCTGAAGTACCCCCCGAAACCCCTAATGTTGTACGGGCCTCGCACCTGCTCAACACCCTCTACAAGGCCATCATTGAGTATGACAGTGTTGGCGAAGCATCAGAGCAAGCTGTGAGTTTGTCCTAAGTACTCCTATAGTAATCACAGATCATATTTATGCATTTATTTCTATGAACACTTAAGGCCGAGTTCACGGTAGGGCCACTCAAATCAAATAGGGGACATTATCAAATATCACAGTATCTTTGACTGAATATCTTGATATTGATATTGTAGGAAAGACCATCGGTGCTTTCATAAGATATTTACACACAAGAAATTTTTGCTAAACAGTTAAATGACAAAGTAGGTTGAGGCAAATAATAAAACAGCCAGAATGGTCAAATAATTTGAGAAAATTGCATTCATTTTCTGCAATGCAGCCTTTATACCAAGGAACGTATAAAGAAGGAAGAGACATTACATCACAGTGGCAGCCACTGGTGCCGGACTTTGGTGCCAGTAACATTGAAGTCAATGGGACGGGCATGGAAAATCCCACTATAAACCTCTATAACTCTGCCGTTACAACTTTTACAGGACAGAGATTCTACCACATTAGAAAACACACTTTACATGATGTAGATTGGTGGGTTTTGTCCAATGTGCGCATTTGTTGTCCCTCTGACCGGTCTCAAAAAATGAGGAGTTTGTCCACCAGTTGCTTAGAGACAATAGAGACTGAGCTGCCGTTAGCATTAACAAAACAAAGCTAATGCTTGTCACATGCACGTTCAAAATTCCCACTCCGATATATCAAATATGAGCTAGTTAGCAACAGAAAAATGACTCATAATTCCAACACCTGGCTGAGAATCTAACCTGTTAAATAAGGCATAAACGGAGAGGTGGCAAACCCTTTCAAAACAATGATGACACTTATTCCCTATCATAATATGATGATATACAAAGTCCCAGATTATATCTGCCCTCATATCATAATATATTGATATTAATATTGAACATTTGCCAGCTCTATTTTATGGCTCTTAACAAGGAAACAGATATGTGTGTGTGATCATTCCTTTGCTCTCGCTGTGTGCCAGGTGGCCCTGTTGTTTTCTCTGTGGACAGAGACAGTCAGACCGTACTTGGAGATTGTGGACGAATGGATTGTTCATGGTCACCTGTTCGATCCTGCCAAGGAGTTTATCATCCAAAGGTACAGAGTGTGGACATAAGACTGTCACTCATTATCCTAGAGAGCTATTGTAACCTGACTTTGCAACCTAATATCTTCTTGAGAATTATTGGCACCTCACAGAAGGGCTCAGGCTCTTCCATACGTGCAGGTCAGTGGATGGGAGGTGCTAAATTGGCTCTAGGTGTGAATATAAGTGTGAGAGTCTAGGTGTTAACCCTGTGATGAACTTGCAGATGGTCCCAGGTGTTTCCCTGCCTTCTGTCCAAAGAATATTTACATTGGCTTTAGTCCCACATGACCCTGACTAAGAATAAGCAGGTAGATAAAATTAATGAATGAATTTTCTTGCCCCAGGAACAAGGATGTGCCAGTCAACCACAGGGACTTCTGGTACGCCACCTACACGCTGTACAGTGTGTCTGAGACAGTAGAGAACGAGGAGAAGCTGAACGATGCTGCCAGCGGGAGCTCCGGAGGGGATCAGGGCTCCAGCAACAGGCAGCTGACCATGGTGTCCTTCCTCAAGCCGGTCCTCAAACAGATCATCATGGCTGGGAAATCCATGCAGCTGCTGAAAAATTTGGACTGCAAGGACACTGAGCAGTCCGAGAGGTCCTCTAGAGGTCAGTGTTTGTCTTGCAGCTGCACAAAAGGTTGCGGTTTAATGGGGAATGAGTTTATAAGGGTTTGCTTTCACAAAAGTAGAAGTTGGGAAATTTCCCACTTCTGTATGCTAGTGAACATTAACTGTTTTTTATGATAGCGCTGATTCAGTTATTTATCAAAGTCAAAGAGTTGTCATATTAAAAAACTATAGAGAAAAATTTCCACCTCTAAAACAAGTCTTTGTTCAGGTGCATCAGATGAAAATGTCTTATTTCAGAGGATCAAAATCCCACGTACTCCTATTGCGCAGCATCAAGTTGTGATTAAAAATGGCTAAAAAGGTTTAATAATAATTACTACCTTAAACATGCACAAAATCTAAAGCTGAGATTTATCGGAGTCTGCATATGCACTTTACAGATGCGGAGAGGAAGAGTCTATACACACTGTTCCTGGAGTCAGTACAGTCACGCCTCTGCCGCCCTGAGGAGTCGCCCACAGATACAGTGAGTGAGCAACAGGCCACAAAGAGGAGCCTTATAAAGATGCAGTCCATTGTAGCACAACATCTGCAGATTGATGATGTCCACGATCCGCTGTTGGCCATCAACTTTGCCAGGTAAGCAGTGATTACGACATTAAAATTTATATCTGTGAGTATTTAGCCAATTAGTTTTGTCACAATATCAGAATTCTGACAAGGGAAAGGGCTTTACTTCAGACATTTGAGCGAACTGTGGTATCCAGATTTTATTTTCCTCTCTAATATATGTAAATATTAGGAAAAACAACTCTTGCTGGGATGTGAAAAGTGTAAAATTTTCCCCACATCTACAGCTGGTAGCCTTTAAAAAATATATTGGAATAAAACCCACATTGGGGGTTGAATTCCAACTTGTTTCTCCTAATTTTCCCTCATATTTTTCCACTAATCTGTACATAATCTTTTAAAAGGTCCTCTTCAAAGAAAAATTAATTTCAAAGGATGGTGTTTTTTGTCCTGAACTTTTGTGTGTAAATCCAAACAAAGCACAGCATTTGGAATGTGAGGTGGCTCTTGTTCCCCTCAGGCTCTACCTGGAACAGAGCGACTTCCATGAGAGGTTCTCCGGAGGTGATTTCATTGTAGACCGTTCATCACAGTCTGTCACCTGCCAGACATTTGAGCTGACCCTGCGCTCCTGTCTCTACCCCCACATCGAGAGGAGGTACTTTGAGTGCTGCGGGAACCTTATGAAGACTCTGAAAAAAGACTATAAGTAAGTATCACCTGTTATTGTATCCGTTTAGCTTCTCAGTTATATATTATTATTACAAACAGTGTAGTAGCAGAATAACGCCTTTGTTTCCACAGGCTGCTGGAATACCTTCAGGCTATGAGGAACTACTTCCTCCTGGAGGCTGGAGACACCATGTATGACTTCTACACAGCCATTTTCGACAAGGTGCTTGAGAAGGAGAGCTGGCAACAACTGTCTTTCCTCAACGTGCAGCTGCAGGAGGCAGTTGGGCAGCGCTACCCAGAGGACAGCAGCAGGTACTGCATGCATTTATTGTTCCATTTAAGAATTAGATATGATTTTCAATAAGTTGTTCATCTATTTTCACAGAATAATTTTTTTGTTGTTTTAAATTATAGAAGTATTAATATTTTTCATGAGCAACATCATGTTTTATCATATGTATGTTTAATAGGTTGTCAATTTTCTTGGAGACCATTGACCCTGCCAGGAAAAAACAGCCGGTGAATAATCTGGATGTGCTTACCCTCAGTTACAAGGTAAGCAAGGTGAACGTGCTTGCTAATTTTTTTTTACTAGTCAGTTTTCAAACTTGCAAACATGACATTTCCTTATTTTTTTTCCACACTAGGTTCCCTGGCCTGTCGACATTGTAATCAGCTCTGAGTGTCAGAAGATCTACAATCAAGTGTTTCTCCTGCTGCTGCAGATCAAATGGGCTAAATACAGTTTAGACACACTTCGATTCAGTGGTATGTTAGGGAGGCACATTTAAATCTTTTTCTGGACTTCTTATATTAACAAATAATTATTGCAGTTCACGAGGAATATATCTGTTATATAATAACGAATATGAGCGTGACCTAATAAAACACTGTGTTAAAAGTAATTTTCCCCAAACAATTAAAGTACATTCAGCAGAATCTAGCAGGCATATTACAGCAGAGTGGTGGCAATAATCTGAAAGCAATAAATGAAAATATTATGTCTCTGCTGTTTACTGAGATGTTAATTATGGTTCATAAAGTCTTGCAATTGTCTCATCTGTCCCATCGCTTCTTCACAACAAATTATACAGCTCGTTATATTTTCTCACTCTTAAGCAGTCACACATTTTCCAGGCGGGCAGCAATTAGGTTTGTCTTTAAAGCAAGGTTTTGATGAGCAAGGAACTGTAATGGTGGCCTCACCCCCCTCACGCTAATGCATATTTAATCCCGAAAGCACAAATTAGAGAGTTAATCACTTCAGTTGTAATTTAATAACTTGGTTGTAATGTAATGAGTTTTTGTATGCACTGCTTTGCCCCATTTGTGCTGATCAAATTGTTTTCTCTAATGCGTTTCATAGATCTGACTGTAGTCACTAAGAAACTGGAGGCAGGCATAGCTGAAGAAGTTACAGCCAAAGAGCCGATAAATCAACAGATTCACCGAATGTGTCTGCTGCGGGTCAAACTGATGCACTTTGTCAACAGCCTTCATAACTACATCATGACCAGGGTGAGACTAATAATGGAATAGAGGTGTGATTATTCAGTCAGACATTTGTGCATATTGTTACTAAAAGATTTAAGA
The DNA here is from genome assembly GCA_900302535.1 of Neoniphon sammara. Classification (NCBI taxonomy): domain Eukaryota; kingdom Metazoa; phylum Chordata; class Actinopteri; order Holocentriformes; family Holocentridae; genus Neoniphon; species Neoniphon sammara. The sequence goes on from OMKZ01053051.1 coordinate 16,686, forward strand.
AAAGGATTATTGTTTTCCAATTGGCAGCCATTTATATTTGACATCACAGACTGTGTGCATTAATAGGTCTCAGCAGGGTCATGGTATTTACCCAGTGCAGAGGGCCAAATACATAATTTGCGCTTTCAGCAAGAAAATCAGAAATAGGAGTTGTAACATTTGTATGCAGAAAGAGGGATTAAGATTAAGATGTTGGAGGAATGTATACGTGTATGATCTATGTTTGTCTGAACTGTGTCTCGGTAGATTCTGCACAGCACAGGGCTGGAGTTTCAGCACCAAGTACAGGAAGCTAAGGACCTGGACCAGCTAATCAAGATCCACTACAGATACTTGTCAACCATTCATGACCGCTGCCTGCTGAGGGAGAAGGTAAACGTGCACTCAGAGAGCAGGTTTAATGACGGTATAATGAGTTCGCAGACTGTTACTCAACTGGAGGACCCGGTTGTGGGCGAGCATATGCCCTGCTGAAGTGTCTCTGAGCAAGACACTGTCCTATAGAGATGACCCTGACGTCTCCTTTATCCTCTGTGTGCTGTGATCTTTCCTCAGGTCAGTTTTGTGAAGGAGGCAATAATGAAGGTACTCAATCTGGTCCTCATCTTCTCTGATCGATGGCAAGCTGGATTTGGAGCGTGGAAGTAAGAATTCTCATAGAAACTGCTTAGAAGAAAAGTGTGACCCTCAAACTAATCTGTTACTTTTATGTAAATTAACATGAACTCTTATGTAAATTTGCTTGTGTTGTATTAAACTCTCATATGTATGTCACTTTGGATAAAAGTGCCTGCTAAATGCCAGCTGTAACTGTAACTGTAAATATAGCAGGTGCACAGTGAATCCGACATTGTAAATTGGTTACATTACAGTTACACAGAATGCCATATAACACAGCCAGATATAACGCATTTGTGTTTTTTTTTTAATCCAATTTTTGATCCAAGTTACTAACAAATCATCCAAACTGCAGCTGTGCTAAGAGTTACACTAAATTATCATCAGATATATTTCTTTTGACCAGATTTTGCCTTCCACTACTCCACCACCAGAACATAGCTGCTCTCACTTGCTCTTGCTCTCGCTCTCTCTCTCTCTCTCTCTCTCTCTCTCTCTCTCTCTCTCTCTCTCTCTCTCTCTATTTATTTATAACTCAACTCAGTGAGAAACCTGAAATCCTGGGCTTTTTCACAGAAGCTATTTTGACATTAAGTAGTAGGGCAAGCACAGGTGTTACTAATGACATTAATGAAGGTTCCATTCCATTTAGGTCTAACAGAGTCAGGGTCCTGCTACTGTTCATGCTGTCTCACTGGAAAGACTCTGCTACACTTAAATTGAACAGAACCTTCTTCAATGTCATTAGTAACACCTGTACTTGCCCTGCTATTTTATGTCAAAATGGCAGCTGTGAAAAAGATCTGTTCAGTCCAGTCAGTTTACATTTTTCTTGCCATGATTTTAAGTAAAGAACAGACCAACCATGAATCATGATCAGCCATGAATCAAACGTGTCTGTGCTGCTACAGTTTTCCTGTTCTGACTGCATATTGTGTTTGTCTTTCTATTTCAGGATTGAATCCATTGATAAGATGGAGTCAGATTTCAAAAACTGTCACATGTTCCTTGTGACGATACTGAATAAAGCTGTATGCCGTGGCTCCTTTCCTCACTGTAAGTAAAACAGCGGCTCCTCTGATGAATTTAAATACTGACAGCTTCTTTTTCCAGTAATTGCAGATTATGCTAATGCTTGTGAGGTTCACTTCCCAAAAGATGTATTTAAAAATCCACAAAATGGGAACTTAATGCATCATATACAGATAATGAATGATTTACAGTGAAGTAACCATTCACATCTTTGGTTTTTCTCTTCCATTTATAGTGGAGTCCCTTGCCCTGTCGCTGATGGCTGGGTTTGAGCAGTGCTGAGGACAGATCTTGTCTAGAGAAGCGAGAAGCTCACTGTGTGGCGCTCCGTCTCTGCCCCGTCTTTCCTTTTGACTGCTGTTGTTGTTCCATGATAACTTGCATCATATGTGAGTCTAGTCATGAAGGTGATGTCACTGTCTGCACTGTGAAAGAAAGACTTGGACCAATGGTTGTTGGTGTTATCTGTGTCTTTTTAAGGCCATAGTCATACATGGTATCCGTGAACATGCTGAGCTATACATGACGTCTTCTGGATCTGAACCATGTTACTGTTTGTAAATGTTTTTTTATGAGCTGTTATGCTTTTTGTGATTAATGTGTACATATGCTTAATAAATCTCGCACAATGCTGTAGGTTCATGTCATGTCATTTTTCAATATACTGTTGTTGTTTTATAAATTGTAGTAATGAGATACAATCACCTCAAATAATTTTTTATCAACTAATTGAATGTTTTTATCTTTGGTATAATTGAGGAAAATTAGAGAGTGATTCTTCAAATTTAAAAAGTAAAAAGCTACATTCAAAGTTCACTAAATTTTATCTATTAGCTGTTGCACATTAATGCACATTAAATATACACATTAATGCACATTAAATATGGAATTTTTCATGTTAAAGTGGATATGTTTTACTTTCATCCTTTCCCTCAAACAGACGTGGAATATGGAGTTAAATCTCTCTCAAACTCAGTTGTGTCTCCTGCTGAAAAAGGAACCGTGAATGGGCTGAAGCCCTCCCTCTTCACACAACAGACACACCTCTGTCCCCTCTGTTGTGTTTGTGCACCTTGAAAATCATGTGATAAGTGTTTTCATTGTTATACAGGGACCACTTTGCTCACTACTTGTGGCCAAAAACCTTGGTAATTTTTGATAACTTTAATATTTCCATTTTTGTGATACTTTATACTTTTATAATGTATTACATTTCAAAATGGTTTCAAAAACAGCAAATATTGTACATTGTACTGTACTACATTTATCTGACAGTTGTAGTTACTTTGCAGAATAAGCTTTTATGTGGAAAACAAAATATGCATTGTTTGAGTTGAAACTAACCAGCGGTATAGATTAGAGACAGAGCTACAACATTAAAATACTGTATTTCTTGCATCAGTAATTTGACAATCTGAAAGAAAACATTCTTAATTATGACTACTTTCACTTTTCATACTCAAAGCTGCACTATGCAAAATTGCCAAGGGTTGATATTACTGAGGACCTTTTGGACTCAAATGATAAAATTTATCAGTGAGTCTAGGAACCATGTAAACAGGATGCTTGAGACTTTTTGGCATCTAAAGGCTCCTGGATTCATTCAAACCTGTGAGAATGCACCTTTAATTATAATTTACTTATAATACTTCTATACTTTCACTTAATTTTTTTAAATTCAGGGCTTGTACTACAGTATTTTTCCATTTTTACATTGCTGCTTGATCACTTTCTCTGCTTCCAGCTAATAAAAAGGTGTTATTTCATAATTTTTCTTGAACTAGATAAAAAAATCTATATTGTTTTACTTTCACGACCCTGTGTTTTGTAAGTTTACAAATTTATTCTATTGTTTTACACTTTTATGCAAGTGGGTGGAAGGTAGAGCGTTGGCGGAGGAGTTTTGGCACTAATTACCCCCCATACATTACCAGGCACGTAGGTTCCAACTGTAAATTCCTTGCTACCTTTATCCCTTACGTCCCTAGTGGAGAAGGCTTGCACCACAGTTCTGAGCAGAGTTTCCTGTTGAGTTTCCCTGTTTCAGAGGGACAGGAACTCCCTGCTCTACTTCTCTCCCCCGCCCATGATAATAACACCGACCGAGGGAAGATTCCTCTGGCCGACGACAAAAAAAAGCTAGGATTGAGGACTTCCAGACCTTTTCTTCCCAATCGCCAGCGGGATACACATTCCTAGTTTTGTTCATTAATGGCGCTGTAGGTTTACAAACACTATTTTTTTTCCTGCTGAACAACAACTCCGGGTGAGTAAAACTGATTGATCGCGAAGTTAGTTTCAAACTGTCTGTGTTTCCAGCTAAAACCGCAGGATAAAGTTGTGTGGCGTGTCTTTGGGTGTTGCCTTCCCAACACGACTTTGTTCCTATGGACTGCTAAACGTATTGCGGTCAAGCTAAGTTTTTTTTAGTTCAAACGGACGTCCAGACGATTAGCTGGAGAGGGTTAATGGCTTGTTATAACGCAAAGCTGTTTGCCTGGCTCACACAGGCCCGAGTTGTGACTAATCTCAGGCCGCGGCACACAGCGAGGATATCCATGCATGTTTTAGGGCAGGGCTTACGCCAACATTTTTTCTTTTTCATTTCATTTCACAACAAACTTAAATAGATACGCAGACCCCATTTGACAGGAGAATGTCGCACGGAGCCTTATTTCAGAAGGTGTTTGAAATTCGTTGTGATGTAATGCAGAATTTGTGTTGTCATTAATGTAAAACTACAAGGAGACCGCATCTGTTCTGTAACCACAGTAGTCATTCATATACGTTTTCAAACAGGGTTAACTTTAAGGGAGTGAGAACTGTGATTTGACTATGTGTCAAGTCCCCAAACCCCGATTGGGAACCACTGTAGTATGGCAGCTGCTTTCAGGAATTTGACTGTAACCTCTATCGCCTCCAGTGTAATGCTGCTTTCATTTCATAGTCATTCACTAGAAATACCAATGCAAAACTTGGAAAAATAATCAAAAGCTTAGAACTCAATGGATTCCCGATTCATCCTCCATCAGAAATATGGCAACACTCATCTTGAAATGTCAGTTTTGAACTTTACTTTGATAATTCCTCACTCAACTCATCATTTCATCAGTTACAGAGAAAAACACATAGGCACATGGATGAAATTTGTCTTTTGCACTAGTCCAAAACTCCACAGCTGTTTCTACATCGATGAAGTGAAGCAGAAATAAAGAATACAACACATGCACTTAAGTGGCAACTGCTGAGCCTACTTTCCTTCAAACCAGGAATCAACCTTGTGATCCCAAAGGGAGAGGGATTGTCCCAAACTTTATGCCACTGCACCTTTTATTCCCTCCTGCTAGTTTCCTACTAACATTAACCTTGGAGGAGACATGGGGAAGAAAGGGGATAAACATTAAGATAGCTTTTACATACAGAGCATCTACAAAGACCTCACAAGTAGATGACCTTGCAAAGGAGCTTTTGTTTTGTCAGTGTAGTTTAATGTCAGCTTTTAAGTAATAGGATTTTAGTTTTAATCTGAAGGCCTGTAACCTCATCAGTTGTGTTAAAAGTTGTTTTGATTATAATGGAGACTAATTTTCCTTCTTCAATACTTAATAAGTAGCCAACATAGCCACCTGGACATGAAAGAGAATGGTATTTTGTCTGAAACCTGTGCAAAGTATTCAGTTAGGTTGAAGCTTGCTATGCATTTTTGTGAAACTTCAAGAAGACATCTGCTGTATTTTTAGAAAGTATTCAACACTCCCACTCCAGGTGCAGCATAGCTCAGGAGGTAGAGCAGTTGTGTAGTAATTGGGAGGTTCTTGGTTCGTTCCCCAGCTCCTCCAGAGAGTGTGTTGAAGTGTCCTTGAGCAAGACACTGAACTCCTAACTGCTCCTGATGAGCTGGTTGGCACCTTGCATGGTTGGCACCTTGCATGGTGTGAATGTGTGAATGTAAGGCAAGCGTTAAGCACTTTGAGTGGTTGGTAGACTAGAAAAGTGCTATAGAAATGCAGTTCATTTGCACAGTGTATCACACATCTTTAGGTTGTAGCTTGCAGTTTGAAACAGCGCATAGTGAGAAAATTATTTTTCAAAGATGTTAGTCATCACTCATCACCCACTTCTGTATGTGAAAATGAGGAGGGTGCAACTGAAGTGTAGTTTTGTTTGGTTGCTTGGTAATGAAGGCAGTGGAGAAAACCGAGAGGAGTCAAATCTATAGAGTTTAGGGAAAGATCTTCATTTTGATGATTCATGGGCTTTTTTTGCCTTTCCTAGATTTCTTCATAATAGACAAAGCAAATGTTCTTAAGTTTCGGGAGAAGCAATATTGACTTGGAATCTTGTTGCTGAGCACTGGTACTTCATTGGTTTTGTGTATGGGTGTTTGGTACATAGGGAAGTCAGAAAGTACTTTAATTTAGCCTAAACATTAATATTAAGATAAATGGGTTGTTGCTTGTGTGCACTGACTTGATGAAGCACTAACAGATTCACTTTGCTTTGATAAGTTGTGTTATTTCCTGCAAATACTTCAGCTAAAGCATTAAGAGATCACACCCTCTTGTAAAAAGGCATCTTCTGCTTCCTCCTCAGCAGTATAGTGTTACTTTGATGCACCTCAGCTTGTGAAATAGCGTTTAGTCGTCACCGTTGCAGCTGTTTTATTTCCCTCTGTCATTTTGTTGTATTTGTTTCTCACATTAGAGAAATATAGAATCCGCATAGCTTACTCACTGCCCACAACAAGGTGACACGTCATTAATGAAAACACCAACATGCTCCCAGTCACAAAGTTATGCATATCAGCATACAGAGGCTACATAAAGAACCTGTGGGAGTGTGATCAAGTGGCATATTTATTTTTAGCAGCACTTGACAATTGAAGTGGCATAAGCTTTATCTGCTCTACCAGGCGTGCGAGAAAATAACGTTTCAAGTCAGTGCACCACAGAGCCTTGTTTCCCTTTTTTTTTTTTGAAAATGAGAATGTTTTACCACTGCCGTACCGTCACCGTATTTGCATAACTATCCTAATGTAAGTCAACCGCAAAACCTGCCAACGTGTGTGTGGGTGTTTGTGTGGGTGTGCCAGAAAAGGCTACATGGCATGAACATCCTGTGCTAAAGAGAAACCTTGAGCCAGTTGAACAGCAGTTCACTGGGTGATTGAAAAGGGATTTCAAAGTCTGCAGGTAGGTAAGACACGCCATGCAGCGAGAAGGAAAGCTCTTCATCAGTTGTACGCAGCTTACTGCTGCATTGTGGTGCTCTGCTTGTCCTTTACTTGGCACACCTAGGCTACCTGCTTGATGCTGGTATAAGCTCCTTACGGTTTAATTACGGACGGAGGTATCCAAACACATGGTGTACAACTTTAGCAGTAGAGCAAACGAGCCAGCCAGCCAGCCAGGCAATGCTCTGGCAGGCTAAATTAACACTTTGAGAGGCATGGCTTTTCTCATTTGTGCAGTGTCTGTCTTTTTCTGTTCATTAGAAGACACAGCTCTACACTTCTCAGTCCTTAGAGGAACTGTGTAGTGAAGCAAAAGCTGTCAGGGTTCCTTTTTTTTGTTTTTTTTTAGTAGTTGGAGAAATTTGTCGTAGACCCATAGGCTAAACAGAAACTATGATTGCTGTGGTAATACTTTTTGTCAAGTTCCGTAATTAACTTTTATTTTCTGTAACATACCATAAATGCTGTTTTTAAGAAAAGATCTTATGGTTTCGAACATTGTACTTATCATGCTTGTTAAAACATTCACTTTGATAGATGTCAGCTTAAATTTTAAGTGATGTCGACTGGCTGAGTTCAGTGTTATCTTCTTCCCTTTCTCTGACTTGACTTTGCATCACATGCTGTCTCTTACAAGTCTTATGGGATTCATGCTTCCCTATTTTGTAGCAAAGATAGATCGCCCATTTGTCTGTTAATCAGTCTACTGCATTGTGTATGGTGTAACTTTTATTTCTTTTTTCTAAAAAAAGATTTACCAAATCATTATGAGACATGGCCTCAACATTTAAAGTGTTTTACATATCACTTCCCATTTGACTTCCTTCTCTCATTTGAAAACTGCATTTCTCAATTTGAGGGAGCCCTATGCGGTGGTATTTGGCAGAGGTCTTGGGCTCTTTTTTTACAGAGAAATCATTAAGTGTGTGAATCCATGTAAAATCAAGCTATTGTCTGTTTTTGCTTATGTACTCTTAAATGCCAGTCTACCCTATCAATTGTAAATCCTTTAAATTCATGTTTACTCAGCAATTCCACTCAAATCTTCAGAAAAGTTACTAATCAGTTTATACTTTTTTTTTTAAACGTATCCTTGATGGTGCAGCAATTTAACTTTTGTAATCTGACTAATCCTCAGATTAGGGCTCAAGGCACCATTACTATTCAACACTCCACTCTTAAATTTCAACATCAAACGTGCAGCTGCTCTTTGTAATTTGATGCATTTTAATGTGGACAGTGCCCTACTTTTACTATGTGTGCACTTGGATGTTTCTTGAGCACCATTGGTCACAACTGTTGACTACATGTCTGCGTGCTCGTCCTGTCCACATCACTTTTCACATCAAGTTTCATATGAGCTGCATAGTTAATAAAAAAAAAAAAAAATCGAATTGCACCGGCTACTGAATTTCCATATTGCTTTTGCAACGGACTCTTGTTTCTCAGATGGCCTCCCTACACTCTGGTACTGTGCAGAATTCCTACCCAACAAAGTGTGACTTTTAGAAAAAAAAACTTGAAACAGAGCAAATGCTAAGCTTCAGAATCCACCACCCACAGTCTTCGAACATTTTAGAAGGGCTGAAAAAGACATCATTCAGCTCTCCTTCATGTTTTTGGTCACTCTGCTCCCTGCCCTACCTTGTGTATGTGCAGCAGAAGATTGCTGACCTCCTCTGACCCTGGGCATGTGCACACAGCTGCTGCCAGGCTTTTGTGTTGCTGGTTAGGGTCGCTGTAGGGTGCTTGTTTGACTCACCGTCGATTCTGATTGCAATGGGTTTTTTGATTGTTCAATGTCAATGAAGTTCCCCAATCAGCAGTCAGCAGTGGTGGCAGAATGCACACCAAAGCACACCACATCACTTTTGTGGGTCTGCACAAAGTATTAATCTGTTTGAATTTAACCTTTTCCCGATCTTTGTTTACATACTTTTTCTAGCTGTTTAATAGCAGATGGTATTAACTGTGCTCTTTGTAACGACTTTGCATGGGGGAAACTGACCATTGCAGCAGCAAATAGCAGCAGGATACAGGAAAGAAAAATGGAATATAAATATGAAAATAGCAAAAGATGACCATACATATAAACATACTCAAGTGGCAATTCAAAACTAGAACCTGTTAAGTAGAAATGTATGAATGAAAAATATGAGAAGGCATGGATTACAGCATTAAGAGGCTGTGCAAAATAGCAACAGGAGAACCTACCGAGATGAGGAAAAAACTAATAAAGTGAATATTATGCAAAATCTGAAACAAGTTCTAAAAATGTCAACATATGTACACTTTAATAAAAGAGAGAAAATTAGAATATGAAGAAAAACAATATGACATTGCACAGGATAGGCAAAACTGTGCTGTCCTGAAAATGTGTAGATTTTTGTTGTTAAAGAAAACTGTGCACTTTACCAAATACATTCAACATATGCTGCAGATATGTATAGAGCATGCAGATTTGTATATGTTCATTACAAGATTTCCACATAAACAAAAACTTCAGATGGCTTTTTCCAGGCTACCTATCATAGATACCACTGTAGTTATGATGTGTAGGCTGCACAAAAATGACAGGCACAAATGCATAGATGTCTGTCTGTAATGTACTAGAATCAAATTGCACAGATTTATAGAGCATATGAATGTGAAGATAGTGCAGGTCCTCTGACTCAGTAGTGTTCAAGTTGGCAGGGGCTGTTTAGGTAGAAAGCATTGAACAGTCTGATGGCTGCTGACACAAAAGAGTGTGTAAATAAAGCACCCTGTGGTGCACCTTGGAGGAGGGATGAACCAGAGGTGATGGTGCTCGTTAGTTGCTTTAGCTCATCAGAGATGGTGTTAGATGTGTTTCTGAGGATATAGTTGAATTTCCTCTGAGCTGCTGCCACCAGGCTGTCCAGCTTCAGCCCAATGACTGAGCTAGTTTGTTTATCCAGTCTGCCTCCCCTCCCCCTGCTGCCTCCAAAGCACATCACCACAAAGAGCAGTGCTGACAGGCCGATCAAACATGTTAAGTAATTTGTTGCATACCTGGATCTTGCCTTGTAAGTAATTCTAGTCTGCCACATTAAGAGATAGCAAGGTGAAATTAGATTTGAATCCGGAATTTGCCTCATACTCCAGATGCACAAGAACACGCTATTACTAAAGGCTGTACACATGAAAGGTGACATCATCACAAATGGACTAACTCAAATGGTCTAAAATGATTACAGATATGTTAAAAATACTTTTACCTCTGAAGGAAAGTGAGGTGTGAAAAATTCTGTTATAGTTACAGTCCAACTTCATATTTTTCCCCACTGCTCAGAAAGTTTAAATGGTTTTGTTAAACAGCTCTGCAAATGGACTAGCTAGCTGGTTGATGTGGCCAATAAAGGTGCAACACCCTCTAATTTATAAAAGCTGCACCACCATATACCATCATTGTTTTTGAGCTGTTACATGCACTGCTTATCTGGACAAAACTTTGAAACATGTTTCTTTTCAACCTTTCCAGCAGCATGACGTCCACGGTGACCTTAGAGGATGCCCTCTCCAATGTGGACCTGCTGGAGGAGCTGCCGCTCCCAGACCAGCAGCCATGCATTGAGCCCCTCCCCTCCTCGCTCATGTACCAGGTTGGTGCTGACACCTGTGTTTTGATACTGTGCCAACAATTGGGCACAGAAGCTGATTAGTCATGCTTACTCTTGAGCATGCAGAGATTTCATGGGAGTGCTTCTGTGTTGGAGATCTACCTCTTTTCCTCTAAACTCAGTTTAGATGCAGTAGTTTATTATTCATGTAAGAGATGCACTGATATTACTTTTTCACTGCCTTTACTAAGGTTGAATAGTAAACCCATTATAATTTATTATTAAACCCTTATACTTTTGGAACAAAACAGACAATTCTTCTAAGTATATGCTTTGCATTGATGTCTGCCATGTTACATGTGGCACAGATTTTAGTACTGAGTTTTTGGATATTGTGTTTTAGCCTCCATTATCTGTTTCAGTTTCTTTTCTGCAACATGATTTTCCATGTCTCCACAGCCCAACTTCAACACCAACTTCGAGGACCGCAATGCATTTGTCACCGGCATCGCCAGATACATTGAGCAGGCCACAGTCCACTCCAGCATGGTAAATTAAGCGGAAGAGGGTCTTGTCTTTGGGAAATGGTTCCATTTATATAACCTTCCTCTTCTGTGTCAGCTGTTTCTGTCACCTCAGTAATGACTTGGGGGGAAAAAATGTCAGCAAAAGCAGGTCAAAGGCTTGTTGGAGAATGGGCTCAGTAAGGGATATTGTTGAATGAAGAGACTTGCTGTCCCACCGGAGCATTTTGCATTGTCCAGTGGGCAGTACATAGGATCCAGACCCAGCACACGGGCTCCAAAATGGCTGTGGGACAAATGGGTGCTTTGAACCTTCTCTAACGGGGATAGTAGTGCTTTGTGTCTAATTAGTGAGGGATAATTGCAGTTTTAGAGCTGAGGGGTCTGAATCAAGCAGCACTTTGTATGGAGGCAGAGCTGTCTTGAAAGCGGTGAGGCACTACCCTGCCACCCACTCAGAACAAATGACTGGCAGTTAGTGGAAGCAATGATGCATGCATGCCTCACTGTTTACAAATGTGTGTTGTTTCGTATTTTGATTTTGTTTGGAAATTGTGGGCTAGTTTTGAGATTTTTATGGGTAAATGTGTGATCTTACAATGAGCTTCAGTCATCTGTGATAACTATGGGGTTTGTTTCTTGAATTAGAATGAGATGTTGGAGGAGGGGCAGGAGTACGCTGTCATGCTCTACACATGGAGGAGCTGTTCACGTGCTATACCACAGGTAATCTGCCTTTCTGTCTTGTGCTTTGAGGACTTAAACCTAGCCTCTCTGCTCTTTAGCAATTCTTCATTTCATTCACTTTCATTTCTCGTCTTCACTCTCCTCCTCCTCTCTTAGGTGAAGTGCAATGAACAGCCCAATAGAGTGGAGATCTATGAGAAGACAGTGGAGGTCCTGGAGCCAGAAGTCACCAAACTGATGAATTTCATGTACTTCCAGGTAACATCATCCATTCCATTCTGCCATCTGCAACTCTCTGACTGCCTACTGTATGAATTTAAACCCACAGTCCTATAATTCTCTCCTCATTTTCTCCTTTAGCGCACAGCAATTGACCGTTTCTGCGGGGAGGTCCGTCGCCTGTGCCACACCGAGCGCAGGAAAGACTTTGTGTCGGAGGCGTACTTGCTAACCCTCGGGAAGTTCATCAACATGTTTGCTGTGCTGGATGAGCTCAAGAACATGAAATGCAGCGTCAAGAACGACCACTCTGCCTACAAACGGTATTCAGATGCACAGAACACGAGGAAAAAAACCAAACTTCACTCAGTTTGGTGGTTAAAACAGAAAGCCATATTGCAGACACTAGATGGCAGTACCAGTCAACATCCGTGAACATTGCTTTCTCTCTCAGAGCAGCATATGATGGAGTGGTGGAGGAAAAATGCTAATTTAGCACACTTGAATCACTAAAACAGTGTTGTTTCTTGTTCCTCCAGAGCTGCCCAGTTCCTCAGAAAAATGTCCGAACCCTCATCCATTCAGGAGTCTCAGAACTTGTCCATGTTCCTAGCAAACCACAACAAAATCACTCAGGTTGGAGGAATACGCCTCATACAAGACATTGTCACTCTAAAGCATTATTTTTGACATAGGACTAATTTCCAGAGTCATAGAGTAATATTACTTCGCAACTGTGTCTGGCGATATTGCCTTGCCACTGTATTTACCACAATTAATTAAGGGGTGGGGAAAAAGTACTGAATTTTGAAATCTGTTCTGAAGACATTTATGATTGTTGGCATTACTCTCAGTTTTGTAATCTTCTGAACTTGTCTCAGTCTTTGCAGCAGCAGCTGGAAGTGATAAATGGATATGATGAGCTGTTGGCAGACATTGTCAACCTGTGTGTGGATTACTATGAGAACAAGATGTACCTCACTCCCAGTGAGAAGCACATGCTGCTCAAAGTAAGCTCACACTAGCAAACACAGACTGTTCAGCAATATTGATTGCCTCTGTTTGATCGTACTCATTCTGAACAGTTTACCAGACAGTTGACAGTAAAGGACTTGATATACTAAAACACTGTTCCAATTCTTAGGTAATGGGATTTGGTTTGTACCTGATGGATGGGAACAACAGTAACATCTACAAACTAGATGCCAAGAAGAGAATTAACCTGACCAAGATTGACAAATTTTTCAAGGTATGAAGAAATAAGTGTGCACATACTGTATGTGTTTCAAACTTTGTGATCATTTTGTATTCATTGCAAAATGTATAGTTTACAGTATAATTTTAGTATTGATGCTAACACTTTTAATTTATGGCAGAATTTTTCCATTGAGTTTCATAATAAAACTATACAAGAGCAACAGATAATGCATAGCCTTTATCTCTGTTTATATGCGCAGT
>OMKZ01053053.1:9141-21734 GCA_900302535.1 Neoniphon sammara
TTAAAAAGTGAGCGATCAATAAGACATAAAAATTATTACAAAGCTGAAAAGTAAAAGGGGCACCCGTGAACCCCATACCTTTCTCCAAAATGTCTTTCATATAGGCCTACTTTTGAAATACAGGCAAATAGGTCATTGATTTTAGATTCATCAGTGGTCCAGGCGGCTCTGGCACTACCCGTGATTTCCCCAGGCGCTCTTTTGTGCCAAAGATCAGTGTCAATAAAATTCATCGGGGTGTTGGCCCGATCAACATGTTATTGAACAGCCAATCTTTCCCCTAAATAAACACTTGTCTTTGAGCAGTCAACGCACTTTATGTGAAGTGTGTGTGTGTGTGTGTGTGTGTGTGTGTGTGTGTGTGTGTGACACACACATGCGCGAGCACGCATGTGCTGATATTTCAAATTCTGGTTACATCTTGAAAAAAAGTGTAGCTATACAAATGTCAGATAGGTTTACAGATGTGAGACTAACAATTAATTTAAAAAGGAATTGCTGTAAATGAATGAATGAATAAATAAATAAATAAAGGCCTATTTACATCGTGTTCTTTAAATATGAAATAGAATAGACTATATCCCTCATCAAAATACCAATATTGATATTGCAGCCTACCCAAAATGTTTCTGTAAACACTTCTCACTCCTGTTTTAAAAGAAGGTGCCAGCCTATCTATCTATCTATCTATCTATCTATTTATCTATCTATCTATCTATCTGTCTATCTATCTGTCTGTCTATCTATCTATCTATCTGTAAGTAGCCTATATGATGCAAACGTATATACCCTCAAATTATAAAACAAAATGTTCTCTTTTCAGCGGAACACAACATTCTGTACTGTACTATACTATAGGCCTACTTTCCTTTACACGAGGTAGCACAGAAATTGAATTAAATGAGTTGTCCAGGACTCCCACAGAATTTATGGAGAAATATAATCATCATATAGGCTAAAGGTTCCCAAAGCATACAGGGCGTCAGCTGAGTTTACAGTGGTTGTAGTATGATCGATATGTTCTCTGCTGCATTAGCGTTTCATCTAACCGTCTAATTATCTATAAGGTGGATATTATTATAAGAAAAAAAATGTTACAAACAGTGGTGGCCTTGTTACTTAAAAACTGTAATAAACCGTAGCAAAGCAGCAATCATTTGCTGCACTCATCATTAAACTACTTTTTCAAAACTGGCTTCTCTTTTACCTGCAAAAACACAACTCGGCCATCCAACAAAGCCGAATATATAGAACAATAACCTACTTCTTGTTCACTTCCAACTGGTTTTTAGATATCTCAGCCCCAATTTTGTAGTCTCGAAGTGGAGGCAACAAAGGTAATGGCCTGACTGCAAGGTAACCACTGAAATTCAAATAGCCTATTAAATCGTTACATTTAATCGTTACTTGAGAAAAGTAATAGCGGTACTGTAACGAGCTACCTAACCACCCAACAGTGATCACACAAAAGCAACTCTGAGGGTTTTTTCCTCTCACCTCCTTTTTTTTATTTTTCTTCCGGGTAAACTACTTGGTAGGTGATGTTAATCTATATCCCTGTCGCCAAGGTAACGGCGCAGCGTAATCCTGCACAGCCTGCAACACAGTGAAGGATAAAAGCAAACTCCTCCGCTCACTACGGCGATTGTGTTCGCGTTTGGGCTTGAGCTGCATCACATTTGCCTACGTGTCTGATACATGAAGGCATATAGATCACAAACAATATTTGTTTGCATTAAGCGTAAATCATGAGCAATGGATGGACATAGTGAGCGCAACTCTCCAAAAGGGGCACCGAATAACACGGAGATGCTCCTTGCATTGCTGGCGCACAGCGAGGAACTACGGAAAGGTAATTTCCAAAGAATTTCCGATGATAATTCGTTTCACTATTAATTGATGTGCACATTTCACACCGCTGAAGACTTTTATTCTATACCCACACTGCCTGGGATACTCGTTGACAAAACCCTCTCATTAAATTAACCTCTGGGTGCGAGGTAGGCCTTTAAGTGGACTAAAAGGCTTTATGACTGAGTGTAGGCTACTTAATTTAAAAGAACCTTTTGTCAAGGTGTCTATTATACTGGAACAGCGCTTATGTGTAATACTCAAGATGACTCATACTGCAACAGGAAACCGTTACCAAAAAAAAAACAAAAAAAAAAAAAAAACAGTCGGGTCGTTTTCTTTTTGAACAGTCTCTTCTCTCTTGAATGATTGCGTGTAGGTTATATTACAGCTGTCGTATATTACAGCTGCTCCTGAGGTCTAACGACGTGAATCTGTGAATTTGCGCGTGCAACCTCATCGCTTCACAAGCTCGTGAATTTATGTAAGACATTTCAAATGGGGCTCTCAGCAAGCATCGATAATTTTAATATTCCAAGCACAATGTGAGCAAATTGCTTGCACACCTTGGATGGTATCGTGAGACTGGGCTGCTGCTTTCTAGTTTTACAGAGCCCACTGAATTAATTATGACTTGGATACACCTGTTCTTAACGTGGGTCCCACCGCACTTGTGCATGGCTTAATGGTGATGCCAGAAGAAATGGTTCATTAATGTTTCATAAATTGTCCACAAACGAACAATAGGAACGCGATTCCTTGTACGGATGGAATATGAAGTAGTTGGACCCTTTCAATTAATAATAGCATGGGATGATGCTATTCTTACTTGGCATTTTATTTCTCATTGTTTGTCGCAAAATGGCCTAAAATTCACTGTTAATTCTTCGTTGTGGTTGTAAGAAAGCACTGTTATAAAACACCCGAAAAGCAACGTTTTATTATTAAATATACCTGAGACTGGGCTTGCCTATATACACACACAATAATAAATTCAATTAAGATAAACTCCTGTTAGGCCTAATAACCTGATGATGTAGGCCTACGTGTTTTTTAGGTATGTGACCAAATGTCATCCATAATTTGACTGAATGAAACAACCATATAAAATGTGCTCTGCACAGTTGTTTGGGTAGGCAATCCTCCTCATGGGCCTTCATTATTTTCCATGCTGTGCCTCCTTGATTCTTCATTATTTTGAGAATTTTTGGTAATACTATAGGCTACGTTTATATTATAATGTAAATATGTCTTTATTCATTATTTTGGTGCATTAAGATTCACACCCACACAGACGACATTGGGCTGATCTTACTTTGGTAATTAAATTTTGGGAAAAGAAAAACAACAACAACATAATTGCAATCAGAAAACAGATAACTTAAAGACGTGGTTCATCATTTACATATTTATCGGTCGACGCCTGTGAAAATAAAATATATAGGCTATTTCTGGTTTCAGACAGTTTTAGGCTATTTAATTGCATGCGTAAAACATTCTTAACGAAGCGGCGTGTGATCTCTGCATTGTAGTTGTAGTCAGTCCATCTTAAATTAAACTCTTATTCCTACTCCAGAAATATGGGTTGTACTCAAAGTGGTTTCAGAGATTGAGGTAAAATAAATAAGAGCTTTGGGGCCTGTGATGATCAGCTGACTGAGCTTGGACTTGTGCGGCTCTGTGGCTTGATGCTTTTCTCCCGCTCACTGGTTTTATAAGAAATTGAATTTTTATTATGAGACAGCTTGAAAGCAACATCTAGAAATTCCCCGGACCAGGAGGTTTGGGAAAGTATTGCTTGAGACGAAAATTCAAACCCCTTTTATATAGTATTTTTTTTTTTTTTTTTTTTTACGGGCGATGACTGACAGCCTAACTGACAAGACATGTGTGACATGTGTGAGACATATTAGACGTGGATATAAGCTACGCTCCACAGATGAACACAAGCGTAGAGGTAAAAATGGCCCGGAATATTCCCCTCCTCTTATAGCCTACATTTCTGACATTATTCGCTTGATGTTGCTGTCCACTACATTTGCATTGCATTTGGACGCACGTGGTTGTTGAGACGAGGGCCGATCTAGGCCTTTTCACACCCAGTTGTTTCCGATGTTATAACTGTAGAGAAAAAAGAGAGTAATACGTAAAATTGTAAAGGCAACGTCGTAGTAGAACAGACTTTGGTTTTATTACTTTGAAATTTGTTACTTTATGAAAAGTAATAACAAAGCAAGGCGATTTTATATTTCCCTGTGCTTATATGATGGCAGCATTTAGTGATGGCATGCTCTGTTTGGTTCACTTTGCCAACTATAGCACTTCTTATATCAATAACTTGTCAGAAGGGCTAGTTTTGCCACTACAGTGATAAGGTAAACACAGGACAGTTGTTCGGCCTGGATTATGTTAATACTTTTTCTGTAATATATTTTGATAGAGATAAAGTGTAGACCTACTGATGATATTCATAAGTTAAGCATTTGATTGATGATGGTCATGATGATCATTATTATGGTGGTGTTAGTGGAAAAAGTCAACCATCTGGCAGCTATTTACTATTTACCTGAGTTGATTATTGTAAAAATCAATAAAATTCACTTGTTAAAATGAAAATGTACTTTACAGTAAAATAGTTTAGGAAATCCCAAATCAAATTAAATGTTGAGAGGAAATTATGTATTAGCATGGAAATGACTGGATACCCATTTAAAAAAAAAAAAACTTGGTTACCAACACAGGCAAATATGGGCATATGGCTTGATCAGAAACGCATTATAAGTCAGTTGAATGCATCTGAATGAATTATATTATGCCGATTTCTGCTAAACAGCGTGTTGTCTCCTGTTTTTCTACTACAATGTTATTATTGCACGGTGGATGTGATAACCAGCGAATATAAATTCTAAATTATATAAATTATATAAATGATAATTTTTCCTGTATTCATTTCAATAGCTTCACGTGCATCTGCATCTGCAACTGGTGCAAAAGACAGAAACAATTAGAAGACTTTTTTTTTTTTGTATATTTCGTGAATACTGAAATGAAATGAAATGAAATGGAATGAAATGCTAATGAGGCCATCCTATATGTGTCTCCTCCAGAGATCCCAGTATGTGCAGGCTGCAGCCAACACATCGTGGACCGCTTCATCCTCAAAGTGTTGGATCGCCACTGGCACAGCAAGTGCCTGAAGTGCAGCGACTGCCAGGCACAGCTGGCGGATAAGTGCTTCAGCAGGGGCGACAGCGTCTACTGCAAAGAGGATTTCTTCAAGTGAGTAGACTTCAATAAAGTTCCATGGTTGCCTATCTTTAAAACACCTTTTTTTTTAGTTGGCATGTTTTCTCTTTTTGTGGAAATTCTTATTTACAAAACCACACAGTGACAGTTCCTAACAATTGTGCATGGAGGTAGAAAATATTCCAGTGTACTGACCGTAACTCTCTAATCTTAAAAAAGGAGATTCGGGACCAAATGCGCAGCGTGTCAGCAAGGCATACCACCCACACAGGTGGTGAGGAGAGCGCAGGACTTTGTCTACCACCTGCACTGTTTTGCCTGCATCGTCTGCAAGAGGCAGCTGGCGACGGGTGACGAGTACTACCTGATGGAGGACAGCAGGCTCGTCTGCAAGGCCGACTACGAGACCGCCAAACAGAGAGGTGAGGGGGTAGGATACACCTAAGACCAAACTGTTCTTCGTCTGAGTCCTTTTTTACTCAAAGGCCGAGGCTACCTGTTAGCTGGTAAATCCCGCTGTCCTCCAGTGCAGACGTTAATGGTCTGGAAATAAGGTTATAGGCACGTTTTTGCTAGCGGTTCACTTTGGAACAGCGTAGTCCGTAGGTGGTCTGTGATTTCTCCAGCAAAGTTAAATTATGCTCTATATGTCGAATTGTTATCAAGCAATCCCTTAAATTGTGACTTTGATGTGACAATGAGGTCACCAATAAACTTTGACCCAGCTGTGCTAATTGCATCGTTGCCCGCAATCCAATCGATAGCAAACTGCATAAAATGGAGGCCTACAGAGGCTTACACTTGCACTTTGCACTTGAAGGAAGACGCTTTCAATAACTCTTATTGTGTGTGTGCGCGTGTGTGTGTGTGTGTGTGTGTGTGTGTGAGAGAGAGAGAGAGAGAGAGAGCAGAGTGAAGACAGTGGAGAGAGCTGGTTATTTAAACTGGTGTGTGTCCGCTGTTTACACGTGCTTGTATGCTCGCGAGGAATTAAAATTGATTTTAAAACTGAATTATTGCTAAGATTTATGCACAAGGAACTATTGTTATCTTCATTTCACCATGCTAATATGTGCATGCCTTTTATTGTTGAGCGGTTGAATAACAAAGACAAACTGTGGCCTGCAGCCATAGGCATGGTTGGACAGTAGGTAGTTGAATTACTGTGTAAATTACATTTCATAGCCTAGAAGGCTAGTTTATTACTAGTTTAAATTCATATCGTAGTACTTTTTTCAGCGGTTGTAGTATTTATTTATTTATTTATTTATTTATTCATACATTAATTCATGCATTAATAATTAACATATTTATTATTTTCTTTATTCGTTTGGCTTTGATAGTTAAAAATGTGCAACTTTACTTGAAAGGGTTCTTAAAGGAATACAAGAAGGAAAAATACATAACAGCTTTATTTTTTCATTGTTTATACCCATGGGAGTTAAATCAATGCATCCATGTCTTGCATTTCTTTATTGCACTTTCATTCATACATTTCTTTCAGTCATTCATTGTGTTTACAGTCTGTGTCACATTCAATTAAGATGTGGGCCCTGAACACAATGGTTTATAACATGGAGAAAAAATTTCCTTGAGCCAAAAGTGGGGTTCTCAATAATTTTGTTTTTAGTAAATCTGAATAACACAGGTAACACATCCTGGACTGTGGGGCCTAAAGCAACAAAAAGCTGTTAGAAACCCAAAATAATGCCATGTACTGTAGAAACAGGCCATATTAAGCCATGCTGTTCCAAATTCATCAGAATAACTCAATGTTTATGCCTTTTTATTGGCAATTATATGATCCATTTCCACTACAAAAAATAAATATTCTAATCATATAGTAATTTTTAGAATGATACTATACATGTACTACATTAACTCTAATAAAAACAGATAAAATCCTACAGGAGCATTACAGAAATGTTATAGTGATACCGTTGGTATCACAAAATTCAATAATGTCAATTTAAACTCAATGAATAGTACCACAGGCACAGTATAAATATAATAACATGAATACTTTAGTGATTTCTTACGAGACTACAGTGCTGAAAGTTAAATATTATGTCAGAATCTAAACTTTGGACCAGTGACGTCTTCTCAGACAGGTTTCAGCATTCACATGGACAGTTACAAATGGATTAAGAGTTTTTGGTTACACTATTTGTAGCTGGAGCAGGTAAACTGTTTTGAAATGCATAGCTTGTTCAGCTAATTACATCTCACTTGTTTAATGTAATTTAACTTCTTTTTTTGTGAAATAGATCGTAACCTAACTAGATAAGCTACCATTTCAGAGGATCCCCATCACTGTTTATATGCTGTTGATCCAATAGACCTAAACATTTTCTTTAGATAAACTGTTTATGCCAATAAAAAGTCTACTAAAGGCTTATTAACTTCACTGAAATCCCTGCAGACTCTGAAGGTGTTAGGACAGACTGGGCGTTGGTCAAGTTTTATCTACCCCATCTGTTTGTTTGAATTTACTGCCTTACACCAAGTGCTGATTTACGCAGCGAGTTAACGTGAGTTTTCACGAAAAACACACACGTTTATTTTACTAATGAGAGGGCACAATTACTTGGGCAGTATCCATTTGGATGATGGCAATGTTTTTTTTTTTTTCTTAGGCTGTGTAGTTGCTGTGCTGGATCACAGATGCACAGACAGCATGCAGTTATGCACAGCATGGCTAAATATAACTTTGGTTTACATGCAGAAGAGATTTTTATCAAACAATTTAAAATTAGACCTGTCTGTACTGCACTTAGGACTATTGTTAATGCTCATAGACCAATAACTATTAAATATCCATCTGTTTCCATTTCAAAGGAGGTTACATGAGTTGCTATACACTATCTGTTACTATCATTACTATTACTATTATTATTATGTGTATATCTATACGATAGGGTTACTTTAGATTTGTGTTTTGGTAGTGGGCATTTTCAAAAATTTTCATCCCTCTGACCACCAAAAGATGCACATTTAGCTGCAGCAACCCAGAATTTGTCCTAGAAACCCACGTATGGTAAGCTTTTGGTGGTTGTTGATAAAGTATTGAATTTTATTACTTTCTGAATGTTGACATCAGAACCACCCATTTTATACATGACCTAATTGAAAGTAAATTATTTCTAGTGGCTTTTGCAGGGGCCCCAAGAAGGGAAGCCCCTCATGGACCAATGTGGGATTCAATGATCTATAACAGCCTTTTTCACCAAGCAGTGACCCATATTGTGTCTTGTCCATTTTCTTTTCAGAGGCAGACTCGACTGCAAAAAGGCCACGAACGACCATCACAGCTAAACAACTGGAGACCCTGAAGAACGCTTACAATAACTCTCCTAAACCTGCCCGCCATGTCCGGGAGCAGCTATCATCAGAGACGGGCCTGGATATGCGGGTTGTGCAGGTAGAGTATATTATTATCCATTAAGGGCTATTCCATTAGCGTCCTGACTTCATTATCAAGAGACAATTGTGCCTGAAATGACACTAGCCTAGGTACTGTACGGATAACTGTGTGTGTGTGTGTGTGTGTGTGTGTGTTTGGGGGAGGGGGGATTTACGGCTAGATGGAGTAAAATGAAGTCCACATGAAAGTCAGAATGGTTTAAGTGCACGCTCATTAACAATGCTAAGAGGGCCCCCGCATATTGTCTGTGAAAGAGCTTCACAGTGGTTGACTAGGTGCTGGTCATATATATTGTTTTATTTGCAAGGACAAAAGTAGAGACAGAAGCCACTAAAATGCTTTTCATTATTCAGCTAAAGGAAAGGGGTGAAGAGGGTTCACTTAGGGCGGCATATCATTAAGGAACATGTAAAACTGCTTTTTTTGCTGGCGACTGAACTGGATTAAGTTTGTGTGTAGGCTAAGCAATAAGGAAGAAATAGGCTATTCATTTATACACTGTTTCATAGAAATTTGCAAACAGTTGGGCCATAGACAGTTTACATTTAGACCATAGGTTTATATGTTTGTTCTCCAGCGTAAGCTTAATTTATAGATCAGACCGAGAGTGGATATAGAGAAATTTGAATAATTAAAGTCAGTGGCTGCACAGTGGGTAACAGGAAAGCTAACCTGTCTGCTCCCTGGGTTAAGGACAACTTGTAGCTGTCGCGAAGTTAATTACGTGCATGATAAATCTGGTACGGGAGACTCTGGTCCCAGCATTAGTGTTAAGTGTCACTGGTTCAGTCTCCCATTTGGATTTAAGTGAGCCAGTCTCCAGACAGTCCTTGAAAATTAATTTTGTTTTAATGTTTGAAAGCATAGTATCTGCATCAAGAAAAGACCATAGGACTTTGTCCTGTATGGCTTGTGCAGCCTATGAGGAATGTCCTTAGGAGAAACATGATGACACAAAAAGTCAGTGAAGGCTAGACTAGTTTTTTGAAAGAATAAAA
Organism: Neoniphon sammara; assembly: GCA_900302535.1. Classification (NCBI taxonomy): domain Eukaryota; kingdom Metazoa; phylum Chordata; class Actinopteri; order Holocentriformes; family Holocentridae; genus Neoniphon; species Neoniphon sammara. Next base: position 18,661 of record OMKZ01053053.1, read on the forward strand.
ACCCACATGAATTTGGCAGATGTTAAATTATAGCTTACTATACAATAGAAAGTATGTTATTTAATTTTGTTGTAGTATAATTTGCAAACACTAAATCTGACTGTATACTGCTATGATACTGAAAATAGGGGAAATAGTGTCAGAAAGATAACAAAGTAAAAACTGGCATCAAGTTAAGGCTACACACTTACACCATGTCAAAAATAGTTGTTTTTCATATTATTTTATATTTTTGCTCAGATTTATCCCCACAGCTTCAATTCACTGTGACAGCTGCATACAAAACATGGTGAAGCAAGAAAAATTACAATTTCATGAATACAGCTGCAAATTTTGGGCATTGCACTAAACCTTATGGTGAAAAGTATTTCTATCAAGGCATCAAAACCTCTAGTCAACAAAACATGTCCTCTTTTTTCTTCTAGGTGTGGTTTCAGAACAGGCGTGCTAAAGAGAAAAGGCTGAAGAAAGATGCGGGGAGGCAGAGGTGGGGGCAGTACTTCCGCAACATGAAGAGGTCACGAGGAAGCTCCAAATCAGACAAGGACAGTATCCAGGAGGAGGGCATGGACAGTGACGCTGAAGTCTCCTTTACAGGTACACTGGGAGTGTTTATAACACACACACACACACACACACACACACACAAATTTTATCAGGAATTACAGATATCAGGTTTTCTAATAAGGAGTTTAAGCTCCTAATGCTGAGGTGCTTGCACAATGTCTCATATGATCATTTTTGACGCACATCCTCGCGCAGCCTTTGGGTAAATCAAAGAGTTAAACAATTTGCTGATTTGTATAGGGTGCATTCAGATGTTTGTTAGACTTTGAAATGTCCTTGTTAGTCACATGAGAAATAAATGGCTAAAAAGGAATGTAGAATAAAACAAGAATTACTGTTACTGATATTGTAATCCTAAAATTTCAGCAGATAAAATCCACCTGCAGTGACAAATAGTTTTTATTCCTCTTGTCCTTGTTGCAGATGAACCCCCCATGTCAGAGCTTGGCCACACCAATGGCATCTTTAGCGGCCTGAACGAGTCCTCTCCAGCCATGGGAGGCCGCCAAGGGGGAAACAACCACGGCTCCTTCCCCCTGGAGCACGGCGTCCTCCCGTCTCAAGACCAGTTCCACGACATCCGCTCCAACAGCCCCTACGGCCTCCCTCAGTCCCCAGGCTCCCTGCAGGCACTACCCAGACACCAGCCACTCATCTCAAGCCTAGTCTACCCTGACTCCGGCCTTTCTATCATGACCCAGGGCAGTGGCCCCGGGATTAACCCCAACATGAGGATTTCCATGGGGGGGGCCAATGGGCCTAGCTCGGACCTCTCCACTGGCAGTAGTGGAGGCTACCCAGACTTCCCTGCAAGCCCCGCTTCCTGGTTGGATGAAGTGGACCACGGCCAGTTTTGATTGGTCAGCTACAAGAAATTGGAAGTGTTTCTTTTTTTCTGTCTTGGATTTTAGGAAGTGAAAAAAAGAATAGTCACCAAGGACAGTGATTGTGTAAAAGACTAGACTGGACATGTACTGTTTTGCTCTCTTTGGATTTTCTTCTTATTACTATTATTATTATTATCATTTGATTATCAGGTCCATTTTGTATCCGCGGTCTGGATCGAAGGACAGAATGAGAAATGCCCTTCATTTAAAGCACTTGGCTCAAGAATAGCCCTTCACCAGTAAAAGCTCTATGTAAAGCAAGGAGTCCTGTCAAAGATGCTCAGTCTTCAGATATAGTGATGTGCTTTTTCAGAGCAAAACAGAGAACACAGACAAAAGACTTGGACTTCTCATTGACTTCCCCTCTCCATTTTCATCTCCTGCTACCGCTCTTTATTTTCTAAAATGTGTTCAGATGCAGAATTTGGTTCGAAATTGAGAGTCTTTAAATGTCTGGTTGTTGCCAAATGTCTATATATAATGGTTTGTCATTGTGGAGACTTTATTTTTATACAACCCCCCCCTCTTGGACATGAATAAGAACCTAGATATGAGGACTTTGTACATTCATAAACAGGGACATAGGCAGAAATGTAGATGTTGTCTCTTAACTGGTACCTAGGGGTCCAATTACTTCTATGCATTTGTGTGTTCTCAGATGTATCTCGTTCGTTTTGTTCTACTGAAAACGACTCCAGGGGAGCATCGCTGTAGCGCCTGGGGTCTGATGTATGTGTTTGTTTAATGTGGAAAATGTTTTATGTCTTATTTATTCCCTCTGATAATGATGATGATTCCTGAAGAACTGACACAGGACTTTAATAAATTTGTCACCGAAAATTAAATGGAGCGCAGCCTCTTGAGTTCTCTTTGGTTGGACGACAAAATTATGCATCATATGGAGACTGTCTTGCCAAAATGAGATCTCCACCACGTGAAAGAAGTAATGCTTCTGGCATGAATGATCAAAGAGTTAAAGTTAAAAGAAATCCTAGTATGTTTTGATGGGTTGGAAGTAACTTAGTTGACATAATGATGACACATTTGCAGAGCAGATCTCCAATATATATGGAGCTGGACTTAAAGTCACAGCTATTATTACTAAATGAAGTTATGGACAACTCATCTACTCCCACATTCACTCGTCCTGAAAAATCTTTGAAGAAAATGGTTGAGTTTTGGTGGGCACTGATGAGTTTATGTTGATCTGGTCCTCAGCTCATCCTTCACAGCTATCTTTCATCTTGCATACTGTATCTGTCCTGCAGATCTTACAATAGAGCACAGATAGTGAAACCAGAGCGAGTCGAAGTTCTGGCTGTGTCTGCAAATTGAGCATCTGGCCAACTACCAACAGTGTATCATGCGTTCAGCGGCTCTTTAGTAGTGAAATTTGATGCAGACAGAGAGGCAACTCATCAATTCAGAGATTACTGGGTCTTGTTTGCCCAAATGCCCCTATGGGAAAGGAATCTTCAATCCATTAGCTGAGAAGGGATCAAGTGCCCCTTGTGAATTTCCTCATTTGTTTAGTTATTCAAAGTCAGGTTCAATTAAATAGATTAAACAGTATGTGTGTGTGTGTGTGTGTGTGTGTGTGTGTGTGTGTGTGTGTGTGTG